>JBBBDQ010000435.1:395000-547500 GCA_037127315.1 Ascarosepion bandense
GCAGACACGTTATTTCATGGTAAATCGGAAGTATAGGACTATTTCAGGCAAAGCATCATCAGCTTCCGTCATTATTGTATAAAGGATTTTACACGATTTTACACGAAATAACGTGTCTGCCTTAATGATTCTTATATATATATATATATATATATATATATATAATTAGTTAATTAGTTTTTGAACATCATTAAATTAGTACCCATTGTATTAAAAAGTGTTCAATACAATTACATTGTAGAACTTATGAATATTTTTCATTTGGAAACGAGTTATTTCCTGACCAAAGTTTCTACCTTTCGGTGTCTTCAGGCGTTTTACAATAACTGATCTTACCGGTTTTCAAACATTCACGTAACAGAATTTTTTTATGAACGTTCAATTTCCAATATTAGGAGAAGTTAATTAAAGATCTTGGAAGACTTTCATTCATAATTGTATGATCCGATTAGGAATTTATTGGGCATAATTTCTCTTCTTTCATTTACTAATTCATTTTGTCTGGGAAATTTTCCTCCTGGCATAATCTCCATATTTTACCAACGTTGTAAGGTTTGGCTGCTTTAATATACTCCAAGTTATATCGGGATCTTTTCCATGCTTTAATTTTAATTTTATATATATATACATATCCAAGTATAGGTGGAATAATATTCCATGTCCAAAGATACACTATTTTAAAAAAAAGTGCTCAATACAAAGTAGAGCTGATAATATCTATTCAGAAATTATAACATTCAATTTAAAATAAATTAAATATAAATTATGTATCAATATTGTGATTTCTTTATTCATTTAATGATAATGCTATTAAGCTTATCAGACAATATGGAAAAAAATTATAGAAAATAAATAGACAAAACTTGTCTATATTATTTAATGAAACATACATCAATATATATATATATATATATATATATATATATAATTAAAATATATAGGGATCGTATAAAAATCTACACTGAAGTCATCACGGAATGGCAGCAGTCTTCAGGCCATGTGTGCTGTCTGCTGCTTCGAGTGTTCTCCTCAGTGTCCACTTTTATATTTGCACAAACATACTATCCCTGACATTGAGTACTTTTACCAATAGATATAGTGTACCTTAAAACTATATATATATATATATATATATATATATATATATATATATATATATATATATATTTTAAATATAAAACTTTAATCCAAAAGGAAAAACAGGAAGGTAAATGCCAAATACCTGATCTACATGAAATCCCTAACATAAATTTCACGCATCATCTTAATAATAGCAGAAACATTTTGATGATTAAAAAAAAAAATTGTTTTTATTAAGTTTGAGTCCTTTAAACATAATGCTATGCTTTCTTTTTTTTTGGCAATTGAGTGGAGATACACCTATGATTCTCTCATACACATATTTAAAAAAAATCGTCCGTCGCTTGATACTTGTATAGATTCAGTCAATGCCATACGTGATAAACGCTTGGGCGATCATGTCTCCACAGGGACATGACTGACTGGGCAGAAGATTAACAATGTTCAAACAAATACTTTCATATGTATCATTTTAAGTATTAGTGTTACTAAAGTTAATGTCGTTAAAAAATAAAAATCGAGCGTACTAAAATATTAAACATTAATTTATTAAGGTAAAGTAAGGAAGCATTCCAGAAGTTGAGTAAAGTATTAAGAAACAGGAAAATTTTACTAGAAACAAGGAAGAGAGTATTGGATTGCTAGTGCTGTTCGTCCTTCAATATGGCAGTTAATGCTGGACAATATCATCAAAGATGAAGGAAAAACTTGAAGCAACTGAAATGTGGTTCTGCAGAAGGATGCTACAAATATCATGGATCGAGCGTATGAGCAATGATGAGGTCTTGAAAATGATGGAAACAAAAAGGAAATTAATACTGAGCATCAGGAAGAGACAGCTGAAGTTCTTAGGACTCGCAATGAGGAAGGAGAGCATGGAGAACCTGATACTTACAGGCCAGATAGAAGGAAAAAGAGACAGGGGAAAGCAACAGATAACATATTTGAAGGACCTAATCAGGTGGATGATGGAACGAAGATTGTATGATATAACAGGATAAGGCGTGCTCAGAGCCACCAGGGATAGGGAATCGTGGAAAGGCATGATCGCCTACGTCTTGAAGGGACAGGGTACATAGAAGAAGAAGAAAATTAATTAGGTTTATACCGAAACTTGAAAAAGGGTATTGGGAACAAAATGTGTGGGGAAAATATAGTATCCTATTCCATTTTTGGGTTTCAGTATTAACCTAACTAAATTATAGATTTTTTTTTAATCATTTCACCCCGAGCAAGGCGGAAATGCCACTGATGTGCGTGGGGCTACATAACTGTAAAAGAGATTAATTAGAAGAGAGTGAGAAATACAAACCAGTTAGAAAGAAGCGATAGAAAGATGAGAATACAGGTGTGATGACAGGTACATAGGTGGAGAGAAAGGGAAGGATATACGGGGTGGGGAGAGAGCTAGAGTCAAGTGGTTAATAGATGAATATTGACATTGCATTTAAATTCCTGGAGGTTGTAGCCATCAAGAAAGCAAGAATATGGGAGCGAGTTCCACAGGCGTGAAGTACGAGAGAAGAAGCTGCAGGAGTAGAATTGTCGTTTGCATTTGGCTAACCTAACTGTGAATGGGTGGGACCCAGTTACCAGTCTGGTTGCACGAGTAAACACCTGTTGAGGAGGCACCAGTGACTATAGTTCGTCCGAGCAGAAACTATGAAAGTATTTATAGAACAGACAAAGGGAGGCCACATTTCGTCGGTGGGGAAGTGCCTGTAGTCGAGCCGCCAAGTCAGTACCTATCACATTACAGACTCTCATTTGGAGCCTGTCGAGAACACTGAGGTGAACGGCAGGGGCGCCTGACTATAAATGGCAGCAGTACTTTATGCACGGACAGATGGTTGACTTGTATATATGCAGGATGGATTTAGGCGGAAAAAACATCCTGGATCAACATAATGACCCAACCTTCCTAGCAGTGGATTTAGCTATGGAGTCGATATAGTGGTTCCATTTGAGGTCTGAAGAGAGGGTAAGGCCGAGAAGGCGCTCTCAGGGAGAATCGCTTGGTCCATGCTTATGGGAGGCAGGAGGGGTTGCCTGTGAATGGTTGACAGACAACAGCTTGGTCTTAGACGCATTGAAGTTGACAATCCATTTCTTGCCCCAATTCACCACAGAGTGTAGATCCCGTTCAAGGTCAGTAGCGTGATTATGTCTATCCGCCACGGCAGGTTTCTTACTGATGCGGGAGTATACTGTGGTGTCATCTGCGTAGATGCCATATGGCCCTTGATCTCGTCAGGGAGGTCGTTGATGAAAATAAGGAAGAGCGTCGGGCCCAGGATAGAGCCCTGTGGAACACCAGCATTCGTGATGTAGGAAGAAGAGGCATGCCCATTCAAAACGACCTTCATTTTGCGGTTATTTAAGAAAGATTGGATTAGGTCAAGCAGGCGACCGGTAATGCCGTAACCCCGTAGCTTGCATAGAAGGCCAGAGTGCCAAACCCTGTCAAAAGCCTTGAAGATGTCCAGAGCAACCGTGCGAGACTCGTCAGACTCATCAAGTGCCTGAAGCATGTACTCCGTTACGGTTGTTAGCAAGTTGGCCGTGGACCTGTCAAAGCGGAATCCATATTGCCTGTCAGAGAAGAGTTTGTGGGCAGTAAGATGTTGAACTATTTCAGCATTGATTATGGCCTCGAACACTTTCCCGAATATCGGTAGAAGACTGATAGGGCGATAGTTGGAAGGGTCAGAGGGTTCACCACCATTCTTAAATACAGGAACGACTGAAGAGAACTTCCAGCATGCAGGAAAACAGGAAGTAGAAAGGCAGTAGTTAAACAGTTTAGAGAGGACAGGGGAGAGTTCAGAAGCACACTTCTTAAGGACTATCACCGGGATTCCATCGTCTCCGCTCGCCTTATGGGGGTCAAGTTTTAAATAAAAATATTCGCACATCCGATTTACTGTTTATAAAGACCCCCTGACATGTAAGAGACGCTAATACCGAAGTCAAATGGGAAAACGTTCAGTTCATAATAAGCACCTAACTCCGAGTCGGGCTTAAAACATAGGCTAATATGCATATAATATGTATAATATATTAATATATACTTTTGCTCTATTCTACTGCATTGAACACTGTTCTGTTAACACCTGATTAATATTTATATATTGATGTCTATCTGCGTGTATACGCACACACACACACACACACACACACACACACACGTGTGTGTGTGTGTGTGTATTAATGTTCTTAAACCTAAAACGTAAAAAAGCTAATAACATTTTTGCTGATGTATATAAATAATCGTTACAAAATGAAATCATTACATTTGCCTTGATAAAGTCACTCAGAGGACGAAACACGTCGTCTAAGATAGATTTTCCTTTATTTTATCTTTACTCATGTTATTCCTTTATAGATATACTCTATCTAAAAATTTACAAAGACACACACACACACACACACACACTCGTATGAGGGCCTTAGAATAAAACAGCCAGTCAACCTGCACATTGGATTTGATTGTAATGGTGAAAGCTGGTCCAGAACCGGTCAGATTGGAATTCTATGGTTTCTCACTTTGGGCCGCAATCCATTATTCTACCGTTCCTTTTCAGTCAGTTAAGTGCCACAAGTGATACACGCTTGGGCGATCATGTCTCGAAAGAGACATGACTGACTGGGCAGAAGATTATCCCGCAGTAGGTTGCCATTGCTTTCTGCAGTAGACTTACCAGAACCCAAGCTGTCCTGTTATTTGACTCATAGCTAGACGAGGAAGAGATGTGTTATATTATTAAGTAGTAATTAGTAGGGGATCAGTTTATTATTTTATAACAACAGGAAACAGATCCTCCACTTTATGCCCAGTAAAAGTTTTAACATGTTTCCAACTATTATATTCAGTTAGTCACTTAAGTGCCATACATGATACACGCTTTGGGGGATCATGTCTCTAAAGAGACATGATTGACTGGGCAGAAGATTATCCCACAGTAGGTTGCCATTGCTTCTGTGGTAGACTGGTTGTCGACCAAGCTATAGAACCTAATCTGTTCTATTATTTAACCCATAACTGGAGGGAAGAGACTGATTAATACCTTTCCCAAGGTAAGTGAATGCAAGGAATTCATCTGGAATTTGAACTCGGCACCCCGATTTGTCGTTCCGAATAGATATCCACTGCACCACTACCTTTTATTTATATTTATATTAATATATCTGTTTAACTGACTCCTAACTATAAACTCTGATGAGTAGAATTTCCTTTATTGCTTCATCTTTCTTTTAACTTTCTCGCCGGCCATAAAAAAGGAAAGGAACACAGACTTTATTAAACACATTTGCTATTTACAACTAGAATTCTGGACTCTTAACTCCTTACTGCTATTTCTCTGGAACATTTACGTAAATTTTCTTTTTGAAAACTTTCATCTTACAAATTTGTTATTCAGTTCAGTTAATAAAACTTCGCTTATTTTACAAATAAAACACTTTTATTCTTTCAACCTGCTGATATTTTAAATTGTGGTGACTTCAGTTGCGTTTGGCACAAGGCCAATTTGATAAACAAAAAATTAAATTTTAATGCTACAGGTGTAAATGTGACTTTTATGGTCGGAAAATAGGATCTGACTAGTACAAGCGAGATGACTTTTTTAAAGTGTGCAGATTGATAGCTGGTGGTAGTATTAAAGCATGTTTATATACGGAGTTAATGTATATGTCGATAGTTTTGGTAACCGAGACGTTAGTGAATGAGTTTTCTGCGTCAAGGGATGCGAGGATGCCTTGGTTAGGGTTGTGGATTTAAGAATTTGAATAAATTTTTGGGTTGTGAGGTGATAGTATCATTTAAGACTTTAGACAATTGGTACACAGGGGTAGGGTTCTGGGGGAAAAGGAAATCATAAGAGCACATGAGAGATTACTTAAAATCTTAACTATCACACTAAGACTGTCATTTTCACGAAACCCACACACACACACACACACACACACACACACACACACACACACACACATACACACACATCAGTGAATTGAACACATACCAGCCGGTCTCTTCAGGCAAGAAGCTCTGCATATTCATCCCATCTGTTTTGATTGTGCATTGAGTACTTTTCCATCTACCATCTGCTGGTCCAACCAGCAGCTATTTTACTGATATATATATTTAGTGTATCGAGGCAGCAAATAATTTTCTAAACATATACTGTTAAATAGAAGAGACAATGAATGTCCAATAGACATTCATTGTCGCTTATATTTAACAATATAGATATATATACCCACCACGCCTCACCTGTGACAGCCAAAACATAATATACTTTCTCTTCTGTTCAATATGTCCAAATAGTGGATATATTGGTGAATCTGGAAATAGCTTTGGATTCCGTTTCAATAATCACAAACTTAGAATACGCCAAAACAATCCGTATTCCCCCATACCAGAACACTTCAATCAACCGGGACACACATTAGAAAACTGCAAATGTTTACTAATATATTCTGATTTTAGTTCTACATACTCACGCAAAAAGAAAGAAAAATACTGGATTTTAAAATTAAATGCATACAGGCTAGGGTTAAATAGGGACTTAGGTGCTTTGAATCTTTATAAATATTTCAATAGTTAAACATTTTTTAGATACACTTAAAAAGATTTCCTTTAAAACAACATTTATAAATATTATTAAAGATCGGTTTACGTTTACATATATTAAAAAAATCTGTCGCTTTCTGCGTCACATGATGTAAACAATCTCTCGGACGAACGGTCATCGAGAAAACGTTTCTGATTTAAATTTTAAAATCATTTGTTTCTGATGAAAGGCCGAGGACGGTCTGAAATATCAAATACAATAATAGAAATAAATAAATACAGTCAGAAAAATACATTTTTAAACTTACAACTTTTTAGTAGTTTTTCCTATATATATTAAGTATACGTGGATCATCACTATGTTATATATATATATATATATATATATGTGTGTGTGTGTGTGTGTGTGTGTGTGTGTGTGTGTGTGTGTGTGTGTGTGTGTGTGGAGAGAGAGGGATTCTTTTAATCATTTCACCCCAAGCAAGGCAGCCTCACTGCCACTGTTGCGCAGGGGGTTACATAGAAAGAAATTGATGAGAAAAATGGACAGGTTATAAGGGTTGTCAGATGTGGGTTAGAGAAGGATGAGAAGACGGGTGTGATGAGACATGGAGTGGACGGAGAAAGAGGCATGAGAGAAAGGATGTGAGTCAGTGAGATAGATGACTATTGACCTTACATTTAAATTCTTGGAGATTGTAGCTGTCGGGGAAGCAAGTATAAGGAAGGTAATTCCACAGGTAGGAAATGCGAGAAAAGAAGCTGAAAGTAGAAGTTCAGGTTTTTATTGGTTTTACTGTAAAAGGGTAGAACCTAGTTGCTAGTCTAGTAGCTCGAGTAAATTCATGCATAGGGTGCACCAGGGAGCTAAGTTCATCAGAGGAGAAGCCGTGAAAGTATAAAAAGAATAGAGAAAAGAAAAGAAGGGTAGAAACCAAGGGTAGAAGGGTAGACCCAAAGAAAGTAGCAAGTAAGGGATAGGAAAACGTAACAACAGAATGAAATTGAGAACTAGAAAGAGAAGCAGAAAGAAAAAAATGAGAAAAATGAAAAGAGACAGAGTGTAGAGTGTAAATAAAATTAAGAGACGGAAAGAAATAGAAACAGACAGGAAGCACTATAAGGATGAAGAGGTAATAAGATGTGTGTGTGTGTGTGTGTGTGTGTGTGTGTGTGTGTGTGTGTGTGTGTGTGTAATGATACATGTTTTAATATGTTGGCACATCGTATCACAGGCAGATGTTGGTGGTATGTTGGGTTAACCTTCCCATCAATAACCCACTTTTCTTTTACCTTGTGACAGATAGCAGCTAAGTCGGGTCCTAACAAAATGGTATCAGTCATTAAAGTCCGTATGAAGTCGAAATGTGTCAATGAATTCCTCTCTATGGAGAAAATTGCGGCCATTGATATTCATTGATATTTGCTGAATGTTTGCAGAAATTAAACAGTAGCAACGTGTATTGTTAGGCAGAGGGTTTTGTGTTTCAGCAATGGCGACGATGATATGTGTGACGAACCATGCTCTCAGTTGCGGTACACAGCTGTCTAGCCATAGAATGCATGTTTTTGTAGCTAAAAAACTGTTTTTTCTGGCAGTGTTTTGATATTCTCTGTATGTGGTAGTCTCCATTTAGATAAATAAAAAGGATTATTTTCGGATCATGTGTGTGTGTGTGTGTGTGTGTTCATTTGTGTTTATATGCAGGTGGATCCATAAGCAGTGTAGACATGGACATCAACATTGTATAGTGACTGCCAGTTTCACCATCACCAGAATGCAAATCTTCTATCCCAGCTATTAAGACTTCTCGTAGATGTCTTCTTCATTATCATCATGATTGAGTTTTGGTCAAAGAGTCACTGCAAAGGTGGGATGAAAGCTGGAGAGGTATTCGTTCATATGTAGTGTGTCTTGGGTAAGTAAACCTGGTGGAGACTATCCCTCTCCAGGTCAAACCACAGCTGATGTCCTCCAATTTTAAGCTTCATCTTGGTCAAGGTCAAGGTGAGATGTCAAGAACACGTGAATGTAGTTTCCATCAGGGCAAGCCTTTAACCCTTGACTTTATTCAAGAAAGGACTCCACTAATTCAGTGTCATCACCCCACTGGCTAGTGTCAGTAATTCTTTGTCATCACCCCACTGGCTAGATCCATAGCTACGGAGCTCTATCTAGCCCCATTGGAGTAGTGAGCCATTGAAACTACAAGAAATTTTGACCCACAAATTTACAGACCTTGTTTTTAGTTCTACCGAGTGTTTAGCCTCCCATTTCACTAGGAACCAGTTTAGTCACCATTGACCTTATCATGTAGCAGATAGTACTGGGTTACATGATGCCAGTAGCCCTTGTAAAGTGTGACCCGACATCAGAAAACAATTTAAAGTTTGGAAGAATTTTGGCATTTTTTGAGAAACAGGAAATAAAATATGTGGAAATTCTATTTCAGTTAAGAACATCTGAAGGTGAAGAAATATTGGATATATACTTTTCGTACGAATCCTTATAGACTTTCTCTATTTTGATAAATAAATTTGAAATGTTTGCCACTTGCTAAGCTACTACTTAACACATATCTAAGTGCCTGACCCACATAAACACATCATAGTCCTCTGGAGGAAAAACAAAAACAAAAACAAAAAAAAAACACTTCACTTAAAAAGTCTGGTGAAAGAACTGGTTAATTTTTGATGACATGACTATGTAGTAGATAATATTGGGTTATATGGAGACTAGCAGTATAGCCCGGCGTTGCTCGGGTGTAATGAAAGTTTTAAAACTAATCCATGGTTCTGGAGCTCAGACTCTTTGGACGTTGGCACCAAAGACTAAAAAGCAATAGCTGTTTCTAGTTAAACCGTAGACTGAAAGAAAAATGAATGGATGTAAGTCAAATTTTGATTTCCTGCTATCGATATCAAATAAGGCTAAATAAGTCCTCTGAGTAAATGGTATCATGGCTGAGACTAAGAACTACAATTATACCTACTTAGAGCCAAACCCGAAGCAAAAACTAAAATACAACGGCTGAAAAAATACAGATATACAGGCAGATAAACAGACACACACACAAACATCTTGCCTTTTATATATATAATCTATTTTCTGCACTATTGTAAGAACTGCAACCTTGCAACTTCTGAATATCGTTTCTTATGTCTTTGTCTATGAGTGTATGAAATTTGATTAAAATCGAACCACTCCTTCTATATCCCGATCTTTTCGATTATCGATTTTCGATATTTATCGGGGGTACCTCGACACAAAACCTAGCTAAGAACACTCGCAGACACTTATAGTACAACTGTGTAAATTTTCAAGAAAATCGGTTCAGCCGTTTTGGAGTCTATAGGTAACAGACACACACAGACACACTCACAGAGTCAAACTTCCATTTATAAATAAGTTTAGATAGTATTGGGTTATATGGAAATAGTGCAGTGGTCTGACATAGATTTAACACATTTTAAACATCATAATTATTCAAATGACAATGGAATATATAACGAGAAGCATTGAGAATAAAAGAAATATAAAAAGAGAGATATAGACCAAAAAAGAGAGACCGAAAATGAGAGTGCGATGCAAAAAGGGAGATAGAGAGTTATATAAAAAAGAGAAATAGGTAGAGAGAAAGAGAGATGTGTTGTGTTCTTTCCCAGAGTTGGCAATCATGGCTCTTCACAACTTCTTGCCCTTAGTTACTTTTAGTAAAATTCGTCTTTTTGCTATCTCTCCGAATCCCTATTCTACCATTCATGTACACAAGCTCATTATGAAGGTTATCCACTGCTTTCATTTGTCTCTCTTGCCTTCAATATATCCTGTGTGTTTCATAATTGTCTAGCCATCTTTCCTCACTATGTTCCCTTGAAATTTAAAATATTTTTGATTATAATTAGAACTGTTCTTCCTGTTTTCATTTTCTTCTTTGTTACTCGGATGTTCAGAACATGCTCTTGTCATCTTTTGCATATCTCTGTTGCTCCAACTGCCTTCTTCATATGTGAGGAGATTGCACATCATTCACTGCCATATAGAATATTACGTTACAGGTCAGCATTCTTTTCAAGGATTGATGATAATAGGAAAGTAATATATATATATAGTATAATCATATCACCCCAAGCAAGGCATTTTACTGGGTTACATAGAAAGAAAGTTTTGAGAAACAGTGACAGGTTATAGGGGGTGTCAGGAAGTGGGTGTGAGAAGGATGAGAATACTGAAGAGAGTGATCTGGACGAAGAAAGGAGCATGAGAGAGAGAGAGAGAGAGAGAATGCAGGTTAGTGAGATATGAGATGACTAGACTATTGACTTTACATTTAAATTCTTGGAGATTGTAGATGTTGGGGAAGCAAGTAAACGGAAAGGAATTCCACAAGGAGGCGCAGTGTTTTGCTTTCAGAGAGACTAGCCTGATCCATGGTAATGGGGGCTAGGAGCGATTGTCTGTGGTGGTTAATAGATAGCAGCTTCGTTTTGGAAGCATTAAAATTCACAAGCTAGTTCTTACCCCAGTCCGCGACTGATTGGAGATCCTTTTCAAGCTCGGCAGCGAGGTTTGCTTTGTCAGCCGCGTCAGATTTTTTTATCAATGCGGGAGTAAACCGTAGTGTCGTCAGCGTATATGCCTGGGATCTCATTAAATCTGGGAGATCGTTTTAATGTAGATAAGAAAAAGCATAGGACCTGTATGTGTCCTATGCTTCTCCATATCTACATTAATGAAACTTGTATAAAAGTCCAAAAACACACACACTCACACACACTTATAGATAAGTCAAAAAACACACGCATATATATATATATATATATATCCAAAAACACACAGACACTGATATATATAGATTTACATGTGTGTGTGAGTGTGTGTGTGTGTGTGTGTGTGGACGACTATCTCTCTTTTATACTAGTTTCATTAAAAAAACAGACAAGGTATTATCATTAATTTTTTTATATAATTTTTCATGTGTTCGTATAATTTTTTTTCTTTTCGAAACTCAAATTACATAAGAATTGTCCAAAAGTTTTTGATGTAGTCTGGGAAAAGTTCACAAGAAAGACTCGGACATGGTAGACAGTTGGAAAGAATATTATATTACAAAAGAGGAAATAGAGTATAATAGTTCTTAGCGCCGGAACGGTGTACTAAGAAATGAGTATTACTACTGTATTTACTAGCCTTCCCACGTAGGCTGGATGTGACACATGGTCATTTTATTGTGGGTATTCCCGGCCATATAGCCGGGACAAAAAATGTCTGTCTATTTTTGCCCAGTCGTGGTTCTACCCTTCGGCGGAACCACGACTGGGTTATTGCTCTCTGCTCGGAAGCAGAGAGCGCCCTCTACCCGAAGGCAGAGGGCTAACAGTGTCGTAGAGTCGTCAGTCTAGTGACTCTCAAGCGACTCAATGAGTATTACTACTGTATTTACTAGCCTTCCCACGTAGGCTGGATGTGACACATGGTCATTTTATAGTGGATATTCCCGGCCATATAGCCGGGCCAAAAAATGTCTGTCTATTTTTGCCCAGTCATGGTTCTACCCTTCGGCGGAACCACGACTGGGTTATTGCTCTCTGCTCGGAAGCAGAGAGCGCCCTCTACCCGAAGGCAGAGGGCTAACAGTGTCGTAGAGTCGTCAGTCTAGTGACTCTCAAGCGACTCAATGAGTATTACTACTACCCACAAGAGTAGATAACTCTCGGTATTTAAGTAGTCCGGTAGAGTTCATATTAGTGTGTAGGTAATTCCTCACAACGGTTTTGTTCTTTCGAGCGCTTTCGGCTACACCTTTAAACATTATGAAAAATTCATTTTGTTTTACTTGTAAATAAACGTGTATAAAGTTTATGCATATAGAGTCTTGTGTATGTTAAGTTTTGAAAATGGTTACCGTGTTCATAATTGATCTTATAAAGTGTTTGATTTCTCTTTTTTAATAGTAATGCCTCCATCATTTTTAATCTTCTTTTGCAAGTGGATGATGCTATGATGTATGTATTATCAACGAGGATATAAGGGATAGGTTCTGGAAGATCCTGATGTGTGTTTAAATGAGATCGGATGGAACTGTTGTGTGAAAGGTATAAGGGTCAATCTTCTCGTCGATTTTGTGGTATAGCCAGTGTAATTGTTTACGGATTTGGATAGTTGAGGAACACAGTTCCTCAAAGAGCATATAAATTTGTAAATGACACTGGTTGTCTGCAGTTTAGATTTTGCAGGGAATTATTATTATTAATAATGAGGTTAGCAATTTTGAATTTTTTTTTATAATAGATAATTTAATTTTCTTGTTTGAATTGGTTGGTGTTGCATAATTTTGAATGATATTGAAAAGTGAAGATTCGTCTCATCTGTAGTTATTGTGCATTTGATTTTTGTAAAAAATATCAATGTTGTTTTTGTCCGCGTGTTTGTAGTTACCATTGGTTACGTTAGGAAGTAAAAGTTTAATATGGCAATCAAGTAAATTTGGAAAGCCGTTGTTGACAATTGTTTGTTTCAAATTGTGTATTTCTTCGAAAAAAAAGCGGTTAGGAAGATGAATTCTCGTGCACTCACGTGAGGAAATTTTTAATAACACAAATTTTGTATCGAAGAAAACATGGACTAATAAAATTAAGGTGGCAAGAATTTTTGCTTGTGGATTTTTTATACTGAAGTTGTGTATCATTATTATTCAGGCACCATAAAAAGTTACATTTCAAACAAACATGAAAAGAAATTAGCAACACTGAAAGAAGAAGCCCGTTGAAAACAGCTAAAATAGTGGCTAGAAGTGCTTGAGACATTAGAGACTACGGATATTTTCACTTTGTATGTACACACGCAAAACACACACACACACACATGTATATACCCCATACACATACATACACGCACACACATTTATATAATCCATATTTATTACGTTATTTTCTACATGAATTTTATATTAATCATCTGCTGCAATAAAAAGGTGTTTCCGAAATTCTTCCATGAAAATGATGACTGATATTTTCTGCCGTGTTTCAATCGCAAACCATTCTAGCTTCTTTTAATATTTTACTTTGTCTTTGCCTAAAGCATTTCGATTTTCTTCTTTTTTTTTTATTTATATTTATGGCAAATTGCTTTTCTTATATTTCTGTTTATTTTTAAACCTACATTCAGACTTTTTCTATTTTGGTCATTTAACATTTGTTTTAATTCATTTGAAATAGTTGAAATTCTTGGCATTTATATTTGCCCCTTTTCCTTGGAAGATAAAAAATTAATTTTATTTATTACCATCCAGTATTTTTTAAAACCATTTTGCTTCAAAATTAACCTTGTCTGTCATACCACAAATGTTGCCGTTTGAGGAGAACCTGTGGGTTGAGGTGACTACTACCCACACACGATCCTAGTAGCCTGAATAATTTTATACTATTACAGGTGCTATAAACTACAAAGGAATAATCTATCTCCTGCAGACAAAGTATTACAAAAGCTTCTTTTGTGTGTGTGTGAGAGAGAGAGAGAAAGAAAGAAAGAAAGAGAGAGAGAAAGAGAGAGAGAGAGAGCTATGAATTAATAGGAAATTGATTTTTCCTTTTAGTTATCTGTTTCTAAATCAGGAATGCTTATTAGAAGCTGGTGTATATTAAATTGCATAGAACAGGATACACACACACATACACGCACACACACACACACACACACGTATGCTAGTTGCGATGGATAAATTTTCGCTTAAATGAGACAAAAATGAAAATAACACTGACATCTCATTTTAACAGATATATTTATCAAAAATTACCCTAAAATATATTGAAATAATCGAGAGTATTCATTCAATAAAATCAACATTGTGTTCAACCACAGCCTCAAGATAACTTCGGAATCTCCTGCAACTCTTCTGGACAGTTGCCTTGTTTAAGTTGGTGAATGCTGCCATAAGACTTGCCTTTAGTTCATCTTTGGTGTTAAAGGAAGTTTTGCTGGTCTCTCGTCCAACTGCACCCCCCACATAATAATCAAGGGGTTGCAATCTGGTGAGCTAGGTCACCAGATGTATGGGTTGATGTGGTCGTAAAAATTGTCTGAGCGCCATGACTCAGTTCTCCTGCTTATGCGGTATGGTGCAGAGTCGTGTTGCCAGATGCAGAGGTTTCCATCATCCACCCGCTGACCCCAAGTCGTCACTACTCCTTTATCAAAGCACTTGATGTAGGCCTCTGTGCAAAATCTGAGGCTCTGTGGGAAAAGGAATGGAGACATAACATTGACATCACTAGTGATCAGCACATTTGTAATTACTACTGTCCAATTTTATATATATATATATATATATATATATATATATATATATGAAATGAATTGCTTGAACATTATTTTTTTATCGATACTCATATTTAAGTAGATATTCTGTTTTTAATGAAACAGTATTATATATTTATTTCTAACGGCCTGATTATTTACGATGAATTTTTATTACTCATTCATCTTTTATCCTTTCTTTAATACCCATTGTACCCAGTCTTTTCTCTCACTGTAATCCGCTGCACACTAGTGACGTTTCAGCCCCGCTCGGCGTGAAATGATTTGAAAAAATAAAATGTAGATATTATTTTTAATTCCTTTTTATTCAGCATTTTTGACAGCAAAAGTTTAGATCATTATGGAATAAACGTCAGGACTATACATTCACTTTTATTTTGTGTTGAATTTGATAATAGCTATCTGGATATTTCTGATTAGCATTTGAGGCTAGCTGGATATTTCTGATCAGAACTAATATTCAGGAAAGCTTTGTAGCGAGTCATGTGAGAAATGAACATAAAGATTTTGCTGTGTCCATCCCCTAAGTGGGGAGGGTCTACCTATTGTCAAACTTAGCAATCAAAATTCTAGCTTTTGCCACTGACATTAATAGGGAAAATGCAACTATCTCAGCCACAAAACATATCTCAGTATTTGGAAATAAACCCGTCTAAATTTTTGTCAATTTTCGTCTATATTTTTTTATAATATTTAGCAATTTCAAATTTTGTGCTGAATTTATGTGGAGCATCTGAACTTAATTGTAATGAAGAGAGAGAGAGAGAGAGAGAGAGAGAGAGAGAGAGAGAGAGAGAGCTCCCCTTTAGTTACAAGGGTCCATTCTCTCAACTGAACTAAGAAGAGTTGGATCAGTCACTGCCTGATGTCTGAAGCATGCCAGAATGCAAGTGACCAATGGAGACTGAGAAACAATTTCAAGATGACTATCTAATCATAATGTTTTCTTTTACTCTCAAATTCTTTCTAATTTCGAATTTTGGGATGCATCCCTGTTCGTCACTGTCAAAATAATTGTCTTTTAACTGAAAAGAAAGAAACAGATTCAGAGAAAGAATTAAAAGTTCTGGATAAGATAAACCTCGTCATCCTTGACAGCCTGAAGTTGACTAAAACCTGTCTTCATGGGCTAAGTGCACTTTTTTTTTAACCAGCTGCACATTTCATTGACAAAGAGAATAAGTTCAGAGAAAGAAATGGAAAATTCTATTAAAACTATTGTGTCGATTCTCATCTTGTAGAGAATAACAATAAAAAAGACACAATAAATAAACTACCGTCTGCACATCAAATAGTTTGAGAAGCACTGATCTAGTGTCAAAAAGTTTCATCTCTCACATTATTTGGAATTTTGTATCCAGATACATCTACTTCAATCCGAGATTGCAGGTGCCACGTTCTTTTGTATATAAGCTATATCTGGAGGCATTCGTTGATTTCTGTAACATGTTTACATTTGTTGACGTTACGATACATTTCAGAGGAGATATGTTTGTTTACGATGGATCAAAAATTGTGTTATATAGGCTTGATAAAAACCTCGCCTTGACTGGAGGCTATTCGTGGTCGAGAGGTCTAAGACGTTACCAGATCAAATGATAGCTTCCCTTATCTAGATAGGGGTCGAAGGTTCGAATCCTGCTGAATAGCACACATTTTCGTAATAAAAATTTATCGTAAATAATCAGGCTGGTAGAAATAAGTATATAAATGTACTGTTTCATTAAAAACAGAATATCTACTTAAATGCGAGTATCGATAAAAAAAATAATGTTCAAACAAATCATTTCAAATTGTCTGTTGTTTATAACCAAGTTTCGTTAAAATTCGTTGATTTCCGTAATATATATATATAAACTTATTTATAAATGGAAATTTGTCTGTGCGTGTGTGTCCGTTACCTATAGACTCCGAAACGGCTGAGCCGATTTTCTTGAAAATTTACACAGTTGTAACATAAGCGTCTGCGAGTGTTCTTAGCTAGGTTTTGTGTCAAGGTACCCCCGATAAATATCGAAAATCGATAATCAAAAAAATCAGGTTATAGAAGGAGTGGTTCGATTTTAATCAAATTTGATACACTCATGAACAAAGACACAAGAAACGATATTCAGAAGTTGCAAGGTTGCAGTTCTTACAATAGTGCAGAAAATCGATAATATATATATAAAAGGCAAGATGTTTGTGTGTGTGTCTGTTTATCTGTCTGTATGTCTGTATTTTTTTCAGCCCTTTTATTTTAGTTTTTGCTTCGGGTTTGGCTCTAAGTAGGTATAATTTTAGTTCTTAGTCTCAGCCATGATACCATTTACTCAGAAGACTTATTTAGCCTTTAAAATTCAGTTTACGACGAAAAAACCTTATTTGATATCGATAGCAGGAAATCAAAATTTGACTTACATCCATTCATTTTTCTTTCAGTCTACGGTTTCGCTTTAACTGGAAATGACTATTGATTTTTAGTCTTTCGTGCCAACGTCCAAAGAGTCTGAGCTACGGGACCATGAATTAGTTTTAAAGCTTTCATTACACCCGAGCAACGCCGGGCTATACTGCTAGTATATATATATATGTTTGAAGGTACAAAATTTGTACACTACTTTAAAAAATGAAGAGCAAAAACAAAATGGGGAACGCTAAAATAAATATACAAAATATTTATATTTTTTTTTATTTTAACTGTCCCTCGATAATTACTTACACGCGATTTCTCCTCCCCTCGTTATATATATATATATATATTAGCGTCTCTTCATTTTCGTTGATGTTTAACATTTGATTTGTGATTGCAACGATTTTCTCCTGATGAGATGTTGGGCGAAAGAGCTCTTGAGACTGTTAATAAATTCCTTGTTTTAAAGTAATATATATATATATATATATGCAAATTCCGATGAAATCTATTTTATCTGAATTTACAGATAAATAATAAATATCTGCTCTGTAAATTAAATTAATCTCTATTGGATCAGTTTTAATATTTTAACGATATTACTAGAATCCTCATTGATTATTTACCAACCTTATCCCCGATTATTTACCAATCCTACCCTGGGTTTGTGCTGCATATATATATATATATATATATATATATATATATATATATATAGCAGTCGGTTATGTGTCATATGTGATACACATTTGGGCGATGATGTCTCAAAAGAGACATGACTCACTAGGCAGAAGATTTTCTCACAGTAGGTTGCTTTTACTTTCTGCAGTATACTGGTTGCCAACCAAGGCTATACAACCCAATCTGCCATGCTATTAAGTCCACAGGGAAGAGATGGATAAATAACTTCCCCAAAGGTATTTGCATGTAAGTGAATGCAATGAATTCAAATGAAATTCGAACTAGTATATATATTTAGGAGAGAATGGCAACCTGTGAACATGGAGTGGACGATTCAAAAAATTTTATCTAATTAATATAAAATATCAATTCTATAAAAATAGAGAGCTCAATGGATATTATCCAGAGCAAATATATTATTAGGAAAATTTATGAGTTTTTCTCAATATATATATATATATATATATATATATATATATATATATATATATATATATATAAAGGGTACTATGGATGAATTGCGACCTAAAATATGCATAAATTATACATAATTTATGTAAAATTGAAAATAACACTGGCATCTCATTTAACAGATATATTTACCGAGAAATATCTAGAAATATCAGAGTAAATTCATTCAATAAAATTATTTACATCCATTCTACCTTCAATATATATACATATATATATATATATATATATATATATATATATATGCTAGGGTTAAATAGGGACTTGGGTATTTTGAATCTTTATAAATATTACAATAGTTAAACATTTTTTAGATACACTTAAATTTTTTTTCTTTAAAACAACATTTAAAAGTATTGTTACAGTTAGGTTTACGTTTTTTTTTTAAATATCCAAAAAAAAAATCTATCGCTTTCTTCGTCACGTGATGTAAACATCTCGCGAAAGACGTTCCTCACGAGGACGTTCCTAGTTTAAATTTTAAAATCATTTGTTTTTGATGAAAGACCGAGGCCGGTCTGAAATATCAAATATATATATATATATAATAATAAAAATAAATAAATAAATACTGTCCAAAAAAAAAAAACATTTTTAAACTTATAACTTTTTCAGTAGTTCTTAAGTATATTATAGTCATCCGCAGACAGATATGTTTCGCTGTATCACAGCTCATCAGTACGAGCTTAGATTCCGGTCGCTTGCTAACCCAGGATTGAAACCCAACCGAAGTGGTGACAGTCGGCGATTCTACCCCTAGGCCACGAGCTTCCAGTAAAGGAAGGCAGGCTTTAATATATAAAACATATATAACACTTCCAATGGCTAGCGTGCTCCAATTCATTATCGAATAAGCGTTGCGTAAATGCCGGAGTAGCTACTGTTTACAAAGTCTACCATTCTTCCAGAGTGCTCAATCAGAGTGTGAGAGCGTAAACACTATACTATAGTCATCAGCATATATATGCACACATATATATATATATATATATATATATATATATATATACAAATGAATAGAGAACAAAGGAAATGTTTGCAGTGTTCAAAACATTAATTTAAAACAATGCACAATATAAAAAATGGAGCAATGAATATTTATTATAATTTATACTTTAAAACATGTAAAAACTACAATCTACTACAAAATTGTACATTTTGTTTTGACATTCAAAGAACAATGTCTCATTATGTAGCTAATAATATTACTACATGATGAGACGTTGTTCTTTCAATGTTGAAACAAAATTTACAATTTGGTAGTAGCTTGTCGTTAGTACATGTTCTAAAGTATAATTTATAATATATATATATATATATTCATCATCCACAAACAACCCTGTTTCGCTGTATCACATCTCATGGCTAGACATCCATTTGCTTCTGGCCAGGATCAAATCTAAATCGATTGGTGTCAGTCAGAGTCGTTAACTCTTAAGCCATAGGCTCATGGGATCAGAGAAGAGAAAATTTAGTGTGTTATATATAAGCAGTGTATACACATACCAGTCACCCAAAGAACGCAATCTATTGCTGAAGAGTTATGAATAAATCGCAGAAGTGGTAACTGTTGTTTAAAATATGTCCTTCCCTGGAGAGGTCAATCGTAATGAGAGCATAATATATTCGTCATCCACACACACACACACACACACACACACACACACATATATATATATATATATATATATATAAATTTTTGTATTTAGGCAGCAAATTTTCATTTAAACATGTCAGATTAAATGAATTGGAAACACTATGTTTGCTTATTTTTAATAAAATCCGTTCATACACACGGACAATCTTTTGCGTATTACAATCAAAAGATGTCAGAAATGAGCTGTAACGTTGACAGGTGTTATTTTCATTCATTACTTAAGGTACCCAAGCAATTTGTTAACTTATATCTATTAAATTTATATTTGAAGCAGAAAAAAATGTACAGTAAGTTTTAGCAGCACAGTTTTCTGGTTACATTTGTTACTATAACTCACACCCCTGAAGATGACGTTGGAAAGAGGTTGAAAGTACTTGGGTACTTTAAGAAATGAATGAAAATAACATATAAAAACATTATGTATTTATGTATGCAATGTATTTAAACTGACAATATATATATATATATATATATATATATATATATATATATATATTAATAAATATACATATGTATATATAATAAAACTCTTAAAAGAGGTACTCAGAGGCTCTGGTCTGAATTGTAACCCTGAGTTAAAATGAAATGAAATTTAGAGCAATGGTTTGAAATCAAAGTGGGTGAGTTTTTTTGTTGTTGTTCATTATTGTTACGGCTTTTATTGTCTTGTCTTAGTTTGATGTCTGGAGGGGCATTGAGTTAAGAAGTTTTTTGTTGACGTAACTGTCTCTCTTTTTCGTTAAGAACATAAATTTATTCATTTGTTCTTATTTCGGAGGCTTAGAGCTGGTACTATTGTTCTTTGACACTTTCCCAATTATTTGGTTTGCTATATATATATATATATATATATATATATATATAAGTAAAGTATACCTAGTGGGCCAGACAGTCCTACCTAGGTTTCACCTGAACAAACCGTCAGGGAAAGCTGACTCTATATAAAAATTTAAAACTTGAAAATTAAAAAAATAATTTGTAATAAAGTTGTTAACTCCCCCTCCTTGTGTTTGGTATCTCCTTTCATGGTCACGTGGGTTGTCTTAATTTCCTTCTTATATGTCGTTTCTTCGTCTCCTATTTAGCCAGGTTTTCCTGACGATCCGTTTAGGTGAAACCTAGGTAGATTCGTCTGGCTCATTAGGTGTTATCTATTTATTTCGCTCTACCTCTGTATTGAGCGCTTTCTGTTAGATGATTACTCGTATTGGGTTTTTTTTCTTTGGGCTCCGTGCTGATCTCGGTCCGAACACTTTTGACTGATGTTCATGTACTAAGGTCTTTCTTTTTTTAAAACCATTTTTTCCTTCCGTCGAAAGTTTTGAGGAAGGTTTTCGACACGAGTGTAATTATAATCTCGTTTATATATATATATATATATATATATATATATATATATATATATATATATATATACAAGTATTGTTGGAATAATATTCCTTGTCCAAAGAAACACTATTTTTAAAAAAGTGCTCAATACAAAAGTAGAGCTAATAATATTATTTATTCATAAATTATAACATGGATATGTTACAATATCACTACAAAAGTAGCCATTTTGTTTCAACACTTTTGTGTCTTTTCAAGTGATGTAATGGTTCTTAAATGAATGGTTTAAAAGTCTGAAAACAAGCGTGGCCCCTTTAATCAGGGAGGTATTATTGTATATGTACTGTGGATCAATCAGAGTTAAGCAATTTCTCATTTGGAAAATATGCGGGCAAGCTTAAGGTTAATTTTGGTGGGTATTGTTATTAATATTTGTTTGAAGTCATATTATTATTATTAATTAATACTTATATCTACCTTTAAACCATTCATTTAAGAACCATCACATCACTTGACAAGACACAAAAGTGTTGAAACAAAATGGCTACTTTTGTAGTGATATTGTAACATATCCATGTTATAATTTATGAATAAATAATATATATATACGGAACATAAATTTATTCATCGTGCGAAGCCTCCGCCTTTTCGAAAGAGATTGTGCTGTGAAAAATGTTCGTCTCTATTCTAAAAAGTGAGCCCCCTTTTTTTTATGATTGACTTTTTTCCATACTCACTTCAGTCGTGTCTCAGGTAACAAGAACAGGGTTTTATTTGAAGTCTGAGAATCAAACTCGCATCTTTGTTCTTTGTTTCTCATTCTCTCTGAAAACCACCAACTGCCTTATTGATTTATACTTCGTGTTTTCAAGAGAACCATTCATTCCACATGTTCCATGATTCTTTTCCTCACTAGGATATCCACTTTCAAATCAAAAGAAACATCCTGTTCAACTCACAATTCTTTTTTTCTTCTTCCCTAAACAAAATTTAGATTCGTCACAACAATTTGTATTCTGGTCCCATTTTACTCAGATTTGGAAAAGTTTTTTTGATGCAGAAAGAAACAATTGAAAGACATTGTAGATATTAGATTTCAATACTATATCAGTCAGTTAAGTAATACATGACTGGGCAATCATGTCTTGAAAGAGACATGGCTGACTGGACAGCAGATTTTCCTGCAGGTAGGTTAACATTATTTTCTACTGGTTGCCAACCAAGACAGTAGAACCCAATCCGTCCTGCTATTTAACTCGTAGCTGGGGAGTGAAGCGACAGATCAATGCCTTTCCCAAGGATATTTTAGCCCATAAGTGAAGGCAACAAATTCAACTGGAATTCGAACTTGGCTCTTTGATTTTTCATTTCAAGCCAATATTCATTGCATCACTATCCACGCTATAGATACGATAAGAACTTTATAAATATACCATTCATCCCGCATTAAATGCTATCTAGTTGGGTGCTCTTGCTATTCATTCTGGGGTTCTTACCAATATTCAAAGAAAGACGTGTAATGTAATTGTTCCTGCGGTAGACTAGTGAATTATATTATTATATTAATAAGTAGTAATTATTGGGGGATTCGTTTATTACTTCATGACAGTAGAAAACCGATCCCCCACTTTATGTCCAGCAGAAGCTTTAATTTAATCTCGACTCCAATCAATTTTTCACCAATATAACATGGTTTCTCTCTGTCATTTCTGACAAGCTTTCCTGATACCCTGCCCTAATTATGCTACTAGATTGGATGTGCGATGTGGCACAGTGGATATCGACTCGGAACGAAAAATCGGGGAGCAGAGTTCGAATTCCAGTTGAATTACTTCCATTCACTTGCGCACAAATACTCTTGGGAAAGGTATTAATCTGTCTCTTCCCTCCAGTTATGGGTTAAATAATAGGACAGATTGGGTTCTATAGTCTTGGCTGGCAACCAGTCTACTTTAGAAAGCAATGGCAACCTACTGCAGGATAATCTTCTGCCCAGTCAGTCATGTCTCTTTCGAGACATGATCGCCCAAAGCGTGTGTCACGTATGGCACTTAACTAACTGATTTAATAGTTGAAAAGACAATTAAAGCTTCTACTGGGCATAAAGTGGGAGATCGGTTTTCTATTGTCATGAAGTGATAAACTAATCCCTTACTAATTACTACTTATTAATATAATAATATAATTCACCAGTCTACCGCAGGAAGCAATGGCAACTTACTGTGAGATAATCTTCTGCCCAGTCAGTCACGTCTATTTCGAAACATGATCGCCCAAAGCGTGTATCACATATGGCACTTAACTGACTTGATTGCCATCTAGTTCCTACCCTTTTACCAGTGAAATAGTGAATATAACTTCTACCCACTTCTACCTTAATAGTTTCTTTTCTCAAACTTCCAGCCTGTGACACTTCCTTCCAGTTACTTGCTTCACTCTTCCAAAATTAAAAAGCAACGGCAATTGCCATAATATATCTTCTTGAATTCATTCATCTTTTATCCATTCTTTAATACCCATTGTACCCAGTCTTTTCTCTGACTGTAATCCGCTGCACACTAGTGACGTTTCAGCCTCGCTCGGCGTGAAATGATTTGAAAAAATAAAATGTAGATATTATTTTTAATTTCTTTTTATTCAGCATTTTTGATAGCAAAAGTTTAGATCATTATGGAATAAACGTCAGGACTATACATTCACTTTTATTTAGTGTTGAATTTGATAATAGCTATCTGGATATTTCTGATTAGCATTTGATGCTTGCTGGATATTTCTGATCAGAACTAATATTCAGGAAAGCTTTGTAGCGAGTCATGTGAGAAATGAACATAAAGATTTTGCTGTGTCCATCCCCTAAGTGGGGAGGGTCTACCTCTTGTCAAACTTAGCAATCAAAATTCTAGCTTTTGCCACTGACATTAATAGGGAAAATGCAACTATCTCAGCCACAAAACATATCTCAGTATTTGGAAATAAACCCGTCTAACTTTTTTGTCAATTTTCGTCTATATTTTTTTATAATATTTAGCAATTTCAAATTTTGTGCTGAATTTATGTGGAGCATCTGAACTTAATTGTAATGAAGAGAGAGAGAGAGAGAGAGAGAGAGAGCACCCCTTTAGTTACAAGGGTCCATTCTCTCAACTGAACTAAGAAGAGTTGGATCAGTCACTGCCTGATGTCTGAAGCATGCCAGAATGCAAGTGACCAATGGAGACTGAGAAACAATTTCAGAATGACTATCTAATCATAATGTTTTCTTTTCTTCTCAAATTCTTTCTAATTTCGAATTTTGGGATGCAACCCTGTTCGTCACTGTCAAAATAATTGACTTTTAACTGAAAAGAAAGAAACAGATTCAGAGAAAGAATTAAAAGTTCTGGATAAGATAAACCTCGTCATCCTTGACAGCCTGAAGTTGACTAAAACCTGTCTTCATGGGCTAAGTGCACTTTTTTTTAACCAGCTGCACATTTCATTGACAAAGAGAATAAGTTCAGAAAAAGAAATGGAAAATTCTATTAAAACTATTGTGTCGATTCTCATCTTGTAGAGAATAACAATAAAAAAGACACAATAAAAAGGACACAATGTCTCCAGATGTAGCTTATATACAAAAGAACGTGGCACCTGCAATCTCAGATTGAAGTAGATGTATCTGGATACAAAATTCCAAATAATGTGAGAGATGAAACTTTTTGACACTAGATCAGTGCTTCTCAAACTATTTGATGTGGCAGACCGGTAGTTTTTTTTTTCAATGTGCCAGGAACCGGCAAGCAAAGCAAGCCAATCCAGCTGAGTAAGAGTGTGTGTGTGTGTGTGGGGGGGGGTGACTGTGAACCCCGGATTTTTTTTTTTTTATTTAGATATGTACTATTTCAGGGACATTTTGAGACTATTTGTAATAAACATGAGGACATAATATCTTGTTCATTCTAAGGGAAGTCATCAATGACATAACTAGTCTTCCCAGTGTGCCATTAACCGGTACCATATTTGTGCTATATTAGTTATGGCCACTGGTTTCGAGGGTGTATATTTTTAAAAATTCAGAAAAAATATTTAAAGTTAATATTAATACTTCGTAAGCAATTTGAATTTAATAAAGACATTAATCTTCTAAAAAATAGAAAACAGTAAAACAAAATATTAATTTTAATTAATTCAAGACGTATTTAAAATATATGATATTTATATATCATGTATATTTGATTGGAATAAAGTCTGATGCGTATTCATTTCACTGTTTTGCTGTTCATTATATCGCATTCGTTAGTTGGATAGCAATAACTTTTAACATGAGTGAGTAAATGAACAATGTAGCCATAATAATAAGATGAAAATATCGTGGCAGTCTCTCGTGGCATAGAGTATTACTATTTTTTCGTTCTTTTTTTTTTTTTTTTTTTTTGGAAAATTTCCGCGTACCGGCAGACGATGGCTCGAGTACCGGCGACGGTACGCGTACCACATTTTGAGTAGCCCTGCACTAGATGGCTTGTGTCAATTTCTTAAAATAGAAAGACATTCAGATAATTACCCTAATAGATTTTATTGTTTGAAAATGATTAAATAGATGAAGCTATCCATTCCTATTATTGTTATAATGATTCAGTGATTGTATATGCTTCATTGAATCACTTTTGGTACAGAATATTTGACACCAGATGGCATTGTTGCACCAATCTCTTAAAAGGTTCTGTTGTTTGAACATGATTTAACAAATAGAGCTATCTATTACTGTTATTTAAGATTTATTAATTCTATGTGATTTGTTGGATCACTTTTTGGTTCAGTATGTTTGACACTAGATGGTTTTATTGCGTCATTCTCTTAAAATAAAAAGACATTCAGACAATTAATCTAAGATTTTATTGCTTGAAAATGATTCAATAGCTATCCGCTTCTATTATTGCTATTATAGTTTAGTAATTGTTTATGTTTTACTGAATCAATTGTCGGTTTGGAATATTTAACACTAGATGGCTTTTTGTGTCGAGTTCTTAAAATAGAAAGATTTTCAGATAATTGCCCTAATAGATTTTATGGCTTGAATATGATTTAATAGATCGCGTTTTCTATTACTATTATTCCATTATGATTCAATCATTGTATGCGTTTTACTTTTTGGTTTATAATTCTTGACATTAGATGGTATTGTTGTGCCAATCTCTTAAAATAGAAAGACATTCATTGTATTAACGTAATATTTTTATTATTTTAAGATGACTTGATAGATGAGGCTATGCATTCCTATTATTGCTATTACGATTCAATCATTGTATGCGTTTTATTGGATTACTTTTTAGTCTAGAATGTTTGACACTAGATGGCATTGTTGTGCCAATCTCTTAAAATAGAAAGACATTCATTGTATTAACGTAATATTTTTATTACTTTAAGATGACTTGATAGATGAGGCTATGCATTCCTATTATTGCTATTACGATTCAATCATTGTATGCGTTTTATTGGATTACTTTTTAGTCTAGAATGTTTGACACTAGATGGCATTGTTGTGCCAATCTCTTAAAATAGAAAGACATTCATTCTATTAACGTAATATTTTTATTATTTTAAGATGACTTGATAGATGAGGCTATGCATTCCTATTATTGCTATTACGATTCAATCATTGTATGCGTTTTATTGGATTACTTTTTAGTCTAGAATGTTTGACACTAGATGGCATTGTTGTGCCAATCTCTTAAAACAGAAAGACATTCATTCTATTAACGTAATATTTTTATTATTTTAAGATGACTTGATAGATGAGGCTATGCATTCCTATTATTGCTATTACGATTCAATCATTGTATGCGTTTTATTGGATTACTTTTTAGTCTAGAATGTTTGACACTAGATGGCATTGTTGTGCCAATCTCTTAAAATAGAAAGACATTCATTCTATTAACGTAATATTTTTATTATTTTAAGATGACTTGATAGATGAGGCTATGCATTCCTATTATTGCTATTACGATTCAATCATTGTATGCGTTTTATTGGATTACTTTTTAGTCTAGAATGTTTGACACTAGATGGCATTGTTGTGCCAATCTCTTAAAATAGAATGACGTTCATTTTATTAATCTAAAAGATTTTATTGCTTGAAAATGATTTAATAGATGGTTCTCTCTATTACTGTTATTTCATTATGATTTATTAATTGTATGTGCCTAAACAAAATCAAACCATCATCATGAAAGAACTTTCACGACATTAATCCATGTAATATCTTACAATTTCTGACAGAGAACAAACTGTATTCCAAATTGTAATGTTAACAAAACTACAACAAAAAACATGCATACCACTTCCTCTCGTAATTCTTCTTCTACCTGCCCTGTCCTTTCAGGACGTAGGCGATCGTGGCTTGCTACGTCTTTCTATCCCTGGTGGCTCTTAGCACGCCTTCTCCTGTTACAACATGCAACCCTCGTTCCATCATTCACCTGATTAGGTTCTTCAAATATATTATCCATTGCTTTCTCCTGTCTCCTTTTCCCTCTATCTGGCCTGTTAGTATCAGGTTCTTCAAGACCTCTTTTCTCATTGCATGTCCCAGGAACTTTAGCTGTCTCCTCTTGATGCTCAGTTCATTTCCTTTTCGTTTCCATCGTTTTCAAAACCTCATCATTGCTCACATGCTCGATCCATGATATCCGCAGCATCCTTCTGTAGAACCACATTTCAGCTGCTTCAAGTTTTTCCTTCATCTTTGATGATATAGTACAGCATTCACTGTCATATTGAAGAACTGACATAAATAGCAATCCAGTACTCTCTTCTTTCCTCAAGTAATTATGTCTACATAAACAAGTATATTTACAAAAGCTTAGTATCATCGACCGTGTATTCAATTGTAAAAATAGAATAACATGTATCTCTATTACTTCTAAGCTCCAAAGAAAGTTAGATTTCATCATGAAATCTAAACTTATTTATAAATCGAACTTTGTCTCTGTGTGTGTCTGTGTGTGTGTCCGTTACCCATAGACTCCGAAACGGCTGAACCGATTTTCATGAAAATTTACACAGTTGTACTATAAGCGTCTGCGAGTGTTCTTAGCTAGGTTTTGTGTCGAGGTACCCCCGATAAATATCGAAAATCGATAATCGAAAAAATCGGATTATAGAAGGAGTGGTCCGATTTTAATCAAATTTGATACACTCATAGACAAAGACATAAGAAACGATATTCAGAAGTTTCAAGGTTGCAGTTCTTACAAATCGATAATATATATATATATAAGGCAAGATGTTTGTGTGTGTGTCTGTTTATCTGTCTGTATGTCTGTATTTTTTTCAGCCCTTTTATTTTAGTTTTTGCTCCGGGTTTGGCTCTAAGTAGGTATAATTGTAGTTCTTAGTCTCAGTCATGATACCATTTACTCAGAGGACTTATTTTGCCTTCAAAATTCAGTTTACGACTGAAAAAACTTATGTGATATCGATAGCAGGAAATCAAAATTTGACTTACATCCATTCATTTTTCTTTCAGTCTACGGTTTCGCTTTAACTGGAAGCAACTATTGCTTTTTAGTCTTTCGTGCCAACGTCCAAAGAGTCTGAGTTCCAAGACCACGGATTAGTTTTAAAGCTTTCATTACACCCGAGCAACGCCGGGCTATACTGCTAGCTAAAATATAAATAGCAATATGTGAGTGTAATGAATCCGATCTCGGCTCACCAATTCCGCAATCAGAGCTGCAATCCATTATTCTAGCATGCCACCCAGTAAGCACACGTAATAATAAGTAAGAAACAAATGTTTGATTCCTATCTTTCCCAAGAAAATTAGCCCATAAGTGAATTTAATGAACTTGACTTGAATTCAAACTCGGTTCTCTGATTCCTCAATCCAAGCCACTATCCATGATTCTACTGTGCCTCCTTCTTCTATGTACAGTGGTTTCAGAATAATCTCAAATGTTATTTTAATCTCAGAGAAAATCCCGACTTATTAATGCAAAAACATAGCCCACTGTTTAATGTCTACAAACGAAATCATTGAAGAAGAAAAAAAAAATATAATGAAATCAAAGTTCTAAATGTTTTATGAAACAAAAAGAAAAGTTAATTCTTTGTTATAAAAACTTCCTAAAGCTTAAAGAATAATTAAACAAAAATGTGAAAATGTTTGCCTTTTTTTCTTTCTTCATTCAGGTGATTTTCTTCTGGTGTCATTAGCAAGTGTGTTTGATTAATGAAAGTGAATGTGTGTATACAGAATTGCTTGAAGGAGAATATAACAAGATTGATTGTCTTTCTTGTTTGGCTATGAATGAGTCTTTGAGAGAAAAACAAGTGCTTCATTCTCACCTGCTCAAAACAAGTGCGTTTTTCTCATCTGCTGAAAAGCAGTCAATAGAAATGCATTGAAAATCAGTAAGGAACAAATTGAAAAAAATGTCATTTGTAAATTTGAATACACCCAAAAGAAAACGACCATCCTTAAATCATCGTAGAGAATCATTTATAACCTCTATGGCTGATGCACCTCTTTTCATGATTTGTTACATATATGACCATGACATTACAACATAAAAAATTCCATTGTGGATAATTTTGATGTTCATGAATGCTAAACAATTTTTGTCAACTGTTTCATTTGAAGTAAGAAGAAAATTGACAGTAATTTTTAACAACAAAATTTTACGGTTATTTTTTGTTACCAAAACTCATACTCCGGAAGGAGATTGAAAGTACTTGGGAACATCAAGAAATGGATAATAAAAACTACTGTCAAAGTTATAGCGCATTTTTTACATCTTTTAATTATAATACGCAAAAGATTATCTGTGAGCATGAACGGATTTTATTAAAAATAAGCATACACAATGTTTGCATTTAATCTGACATGTCTAAAAGAAAATTTGCTGCCTAAATGCACACACGTATATATATATATGTGTGTTTGTGTGCATATGTGTGTTTGTGTGCATGTGTGTGAGTGTGTGTACATGAGCTAGGTCAATGATTGGCCAATAATAATCTTATAACTGTTCCCATGCAAATGACGTAGCAGTGCCACCTGTGTAGATCTACGCCGTCTTTCTGCCAAAGGGAATTAATTTAACAAACATAATTTCGGCAGTTACACTATTTTTTCTCTTGATTCATTTTTGTTGTTATTTTTGTGGATTTAGTTCTAGTCATTATTTCACACATCATATGTGGTACGGCGACACTGACTTCTCCCAAAAATTACATTGCTAGAATGGAATCTGACAATAGCAAAAGCGAAAGACGTAAACTGTTTCTTCTAGAAAAACTGACCCTTCTAAAAAGTATAATTAACCCTTATTTACTAAACAAACAAAAAAACAAATTTATGGGCACACACACACACACACTCTCACACACACACACACACACTCATATATATATTAATAAATATAGATAGGAAAGAATATTAAAAAGTTTTTGAGTTTAAAAATGTGTTTTTTGACAGTATTTGTTTATTTCTATTATTATATTTTATATTTCAGACCGCCCTCGGTCCTTCATCAGAAACAAATGATTTTAAAATTTGAATTAGAATATAGATAATATTTTTGAATTTAGAATATAGATAATATTTTTGTCTAAAGCATGACTCAGAGTTTTATGCACTAAGCAGTGATGATTGCGAACCGTGCTTCAGAAGGAGGATAATATGTATATTCATTAATATATATTTAATAGCTCTGTTATATTCCATTGAGAACTGTTATATTACATTGAGCATGAAACCACAGTAAACTGAAAACACATTAAAGAACTAACCTTACAATCATGCTAAAAACTACAAAAACCAAGCCTAGAATCCCTAGAAACGATAAACCTTTATAATATTAACAACACTCTTACCTCAAATTTTACCTTTATTTCATATCACAAACTGTGATCTAATTTAAAGTTTTATATAAAAATAAGGTTTCCTAAATTTTAAATTTAGATTAAATATAAAAAAATAGATTAATTATAAAAACTAAGTTTAAATACAAAAATATTTGTAGTCGTATAATTCACTAATAAAGATATGTTTACTGAATAGCAATTCTACTTTATCGCATCCACTCCTGCTACTCCCCACCCCATAATCATTTCCTTATTTTCTCCTTTTATTTAAACCCAAAAGAACTGACCATAAAAATTCTTCAAATTCTAACTGACAACTTACAACCCTTAGTCCCCCATCTCCCACCCCACCTACCTCTCACACACAATTCGCCAAATATAAGAAAAAGACTTTCCATTCCTTTACACACTACCTGATGAGACATTGTCAGTGTCGAAACAAAATGTACACTTTGTAGTGGATAAAAATTTGTACATGTTTTTTTAAAGTAAATTATGTTCGGGAATGTGTATTTGTGTGTATGTATGTACATGTGTGTGTATGTGTTTATGTGCGTGTATGTGTGTGCGAGTGTGTGTTTATATGTGTGTGTATACTTGTAGTAATGGATTCTTTTGAAATCTACCCTTAAAGTTAATATTTTTATTTTTATTTTTATTTTAAATCTAAAATTTAAGATTTATATTTAAATTTAAATTTGTATGTCAAAATGCTTTTCTATAAAATTTGTCCCAGTCATTATTTATTTACACTAAAATCGCTTTGGTAAATTTTTTCAATGTTTTTTCAACACTGATGATAGCAGTTTTTTTTTTCTTTCTATCGGAAAAAAAAATTTCTTTTTTTCTTTTCTTAGCTTACTTCCCTATCAACCACCCCTTCTCCACTTTTTCCTTTTTTCCTTTTGCCTTTCGTTCCCCCTACCACTTGTATTCCTCTAGACATGGCTAAATTTCAAATTTTAAACTCTCAACTCGGATAAGGGAGAGGGGTGTCTTCTAGACATAGGTATCTGTCTGCTTTCCTGTTAACCTCTTTAATTTCAAAAATTATTAATCCCACCCCATTTTATTTTCCTGTGAATGGAATTTTTTTTTCTTCTGCCGGTATAAAATCTTTTGTCATTTGAATTTGATTAAATAAATATTTCGTTGCTGAAGACGCGAGGAAGTCCTCGTAAAAATGGCTATTCAACGAATTTAAACATCAAAATTTAGTTTTATTTTATATATATATATATATATATATATATATATATATAAAACAAATAGCTCTTGAAATATGTTGGATGCAGATTTATATGTGTGCCTGTATTTACATATATATATATATGAAAACAGTAATATGCATATTAATATGCGGATAGAAATTGTAATATTTGTATATACTTTTATATATCTATGTAAATGTGGATGCATATAGCTATATATTTGTATATGTGGATATGCCATTGATATTTCTGTGTACATATGTACCTAAAAGAAATTAGATGTACATATTTGTAATTAGACTGTATTTATATTTTTATCTGAAGGTATGTATGAATATACAGCCCCCCACCTAGTATATAAATGTACTACTCCACTATCCTAACAGTATAGTATAAATAACCATACATAAATTTTACAATGGTAAATTTTTAACCAGCACATGACAATTATATCATGCATGTAACTCAGAATTGTGGTCATGGTGAGGGGAAAAACATATATTTGTTATGAGTATAGATTTTAGTTTTATTATTTTTATATTTTGATCATGGTTTTATTCACATTGTGGGACACTTTAGACTTCTGATGATGATGATGATGATGATAATTCTGCATAAAACTTATAAGCTGTATGGAGTTTGTTTATGTCTGACACAAGGCCAAATCAAAGAAACATTAACCAGCTCCCTACAGTTCAGATTATAGATTCCACATATGCTCCTAATAGTCTTAAAGATATGTGTAACTTTGTTTAAACGAAAAAAAAGTAGAATAATAGAATACAATAATTAAAAACAACTATTGAATCAGAAGAATGAATTAGTATTTAAATGCCGGCATAAAAACAAATTCAAATTTCCATAATATAGGTTTAATTCAATTAGCTACTATAGTTCCATAAATTAACTCCCCTCTATTTCTTTTAATGCCGATAGTATAATTATGATTCTTCTCCCTCTATAATCTCTATACATTTACCGTTTAACATTTATAAACTCCCCTCTGTATGATCCCCTAATTCCCTTTTCAATTATTCATTGCTTCTTTTTATATATGTTTTAATGTTATTCTTATCCCAATTTTTTATTCTTCTTTTTAATTTATAATTATTTTTAATTCTTCACATAACTCCAAATTAATGTCACAAGGTTTGTATTCGGGTTTTATTGTTAAATTGTAATGATGATTAATGTCAAATTTGCAGTTTTATCAGTAGTTTAACAGTAGAAAGGCATTTTAGGCAAGTACGTTTTTGTCATAAAGTGCTCAATATCATGATAATAATAAATTTAATAGAATTAATGCGGAGGGGTTTTTCAATTAGCAACATAACAATGCCTTCAAGAAGCTTCAAAGTCAGCATGACCACCAAAACAACACTACTCAGTTAAATAAAATCCTCTCCACATTAATTATATATATATATTTATATATATATATCTTTAATCATTTCACCCCAAGCAAGGTGGTACCGCCACTGATGTGCAGGGGGCTACATAAGAGAGTAAAATTGTAGCCAGGAAGAGAGTGAAGAGAAAGACGAACCAGTTACAGTGGGTGTCAGAGAAAGGGCAAGAGAAGAATGTCAACACATGAGTGAAAACAGTTGCGAAGGCAGAGAGAAAGGAAAGAACAAGATACAAGGGGTGATGTAGAAAGGACTGGAGTCTAATGGATAAGAGATGGGAATTGACATTGCATTTAAATTCCTGGAGGTGTAGCCTTCAGGAAAGCAAGTATATGGAAGGGAGTTCCACGGGCGGAAAGTGCAAGAAAAGAAGCTGCTGGATTAGAATTGTTGGCTGCATTTGGTAGATTTAACTGTAAAAGGATGGGACCCTTGTTGCCATTGTGGTTGCTAGAGTCAATTCTTGTTTTGTGGGTACCAGTGACCTAAATTCGTCAGAGTAGAAGCCATATATATATTTCTGCAGAAGCTAAAATCCACCCATTTTCATATAACCAAATTCAATTGTTAAATTGGTTTTGTCAATTGTGTGGAAACTTGTGATCAACTACAGAATTCAGAATTGAATTTCCTGAAGATGTTGGCGTTTCTAAGACAAATGTGCCACTTGGGAATTATTTTCCTAATGCAGATTTATAGCATTTAACTCTTTGTTCTTTGTTCCTCACGGACGAGAATTCTTTCCCTTCAGCCTCATCTATATTCATTTTTTTTTTAAGTAATGTTTTTGAAGGCTCGATGCTTTCACTGACACAAAGCATTCAAACTTCATTTTTATCCAAATCAAATAAAAGACTTTTGTTTTGTTTTGTTCTTATTCTATCAATTTTAGGGATCGTTCATTATATAGAGCATTAGCATGAAGGTTGAGAAAGTTTAGGTTTGTTTGTCAGTGACAATCAATGCAGTATTGATTTTTAGAAAATTTTACGGACTGAGTAAGTAAGCAGCTCGGAAGTCTGAAAGAAAATGGCAAGAGAAAGAACACTTCTACTCAGAATCAGGAAGAGACAGCTGAAATATATATATATATATATATATATATATATATATATATATATATATATATATATCGTTAAATAAAATAAAGACAAGAGGAAAACTATTTTAAATCGCCTACGCGTTTCGTCCTGTGATGGACTTTATCAAGGCAAAAAGACGAAATGAGCTTTATTCTAAATTACGTATCTATAAACAAAACAGTGTTGACAAAAGTAGTGTTTGTTTATAGATACGTAATTTAGAATAAAGCTCATTTCGTCTTTTTGCCTTGATAAAGTCCATCACAGGACGAAACGCGTAGGCGATTTAAAATACAGTTTACTTCTAGTTTTTATTTTATTTAACCATCCTGTCCTTAATCTCAGATTAGAAACATACATACATACATACATACATATATATATATATATATATATACTTGAGCGCTTTCAAATAAGTACCGCGCATATATAATATATAAACAATATAATATATATAACAAATTGCATATATATATATATATATATATATATATATATATATATATACATACACTTTTCATATATATATATATATATATATATATATATATATATATATATAATAAGTAAAGAACAGGTGGGAAAAAGTGTCTTTAACCTAAAATGTTTCACTTTAACAAGCTACTTCAGAGACTTTTTAAAGACTCTGAAGCTTCTTAAAGTGAAATATTATATATATATATATATATATATATATATATATATATATATATATATATATATATAAGGAAAAATGACTTAGTTCATCAGAGAACAAAAGTGTAACTTCAAAATATACAGCTGCAAATTATACTTAGAGAATTTAATACTCACAAGGTATACAAGATGAATGAAAAATGCAGAAACAAGGTTTAGCCTATTTAATGTGTTTGTATGATTTGGTAGCAGAAGAAGGACTAACGGATTGCTGCAAGTAACAAAAAATTAGAACTTGTGGAGGGCCATGATCATGCACATTCTAAAAGAACATGATATATACTAGAAAGTATAATAATGAACAATAATGTAACCTGTATACCAATATTCTACTGCTTAAACAGCACTGGAAAAAGAACTTAGAAATACTAAGGTAAACCAAATGCACATATACTACATTGATTCAAGACAGAGTGAACTGGCCCCACACTGATCCTAAGCAGAATTTAATATGAATATGTAAATTAACCCACCATTTTTATGGGTATTATACTAGTATATATATTGTTAACTGGGATCTTTTACCTTTCAGATGACTATTGTGGAGATTGTTAATGCTAATCCTCTCAAGGATTGAACTCTTTATACTTGGCTAACAAATATTGTTGAATAACCTTGTCCTAACTTCTAATTAAAAATTAGTCCATCCTTTTCTATAAAACTTTATAATAATTTAAGAAGCAAAAGATTCATTTGCTTCTGGAAACCATATTGAACAATTCTACTTGTGAAATTGTCCAGTATGCTCATCCTCATCACCATTGCCATAAGCTGGTGTGGTTGAAGTGTCGTTGCACAGCTGAGCACCTCCACATATCTACATTGAAAGCCAGGAGGTATTTATTCATGCATAACATATCTTGGACAAGACCTGGTGAAGTCCGTTCCTCTCCAGGTCAAACCGCATATAATGTCCCTTGATTTGAAGGCTCACATTGGTCACAGATCTGTGCCTGTAGTTTCCATCAGTGGAACCCTTCGCCATGGATCTTGTCTTCGGTCTAGAAAGCTATCCACACAGCATTTCCGTGTCATCACCCAACTGGCTGGATCTCTAAATATCGATCTCAGTCTACCCCCATTGGGCTAGATGACCATTGACCTTACAAGGAGTTTTCACCTGCCATTTTACAGATTTTGTTTTTAATTCTACTAAGTGTCTAGCCACTCACTAAACCAGTTTAATCACCAATGACCTGATCATGTGACACATAGTACTGGGTTACATGAGACCAGTAGCCCTTGTGGGGTGTGACCTGATATAAGGAAACAGTTTAAAGTTCGAAATTTGGAATAATCTTGACATTTCTTATAGACTCCGAAACGGCTGAACCGATTTTCTTGAAAATTTACACAGTTGTATTATAAGCGTCTGCGAGTGTTCTTAGTTAGGTTTTGTGTCGAGGTACCCCCGATAAATATCGAAAATCGATAATCGAAAAAATCGGGTTATAGAAAGAGTGGTCCGATTTTAATCAAATTTGAAACACTCATAGACAAAGACATAAGAAACGATATTCAAAAGTTTCAAGGCTGCAGTTCTTACAATAGTGCAGAAAAACGATAATATATATATATATATATATATATATATATATATAAGCCAAGATGTTTGTGCGTGTATCTGTTTATCTGCCTGTATGTCTGTATTTTTTTTCAGCCGTTGTATTTTTGTTTTTGCTTCGGGTTTGGCTCTAAGTAGGTATAATTGTAGTTCTTAGTCTCAGCCATGATACCATTTACTCAGAAGACTTATTTAGACTTCAAAATTCAGTTTACGATGAAAAATCTTATTTGATATCGATACCAGGAAATTAAAATTTGACTTACATCCATTCATTTTTCTTTCAGTCTACGGTTTCGCTTTAACTGGAAACAACTATTGCTTTTTAGTCTTTGGTGCCAACGTCCAAAGTGTCTGAGCTCCAGAACCATGGATTAGATTTAAAGCTTTCATTACACCCGAGCAACGCCGGGCTATATTGCTAGTATTAAAATATATGGAAACTCAATTTTAGTTAAGAACATCTGAAGTTGAAGAAATAGATACTTTTCTTGCAAATCCTTATAGACTTTCTCTATTTTGATAGATAAATTTGGAATGTTTTCCACTTGCTAAGCCACTACTTAACACATATCTAAGTGCCTGACCCACATAGTAATGTGCAGAAGTTTGGTGATGTCTGGTTTGGGGCTAACTTTTTGATTGTATGCCCCTAAGACTCAAGTATGGGAGTCCTTGGGTTGTTTCGTCATGAGAAATGTGAGAAAAAAAAATGAAAGACAGAGGAAACATGAAATGAACTCTTTATTCAAATTAAATATAAACTAAATTTTTATTTCACTCTTTGATTGGATGCCCTCTCAATATGGATACCCAGGGACCGTCACACACTCTGTTCCACCTTTTGCATGCTACTGGGCCCATATAAAACCTCATAATCCACTGGAAACAAAACAAACTTGTTTTACCTGTTTACTGAGAATATCATGGACTGATCATGTGATCAATGAGGAAGTGTTAGAGAAAATGGAAATAATAAGAATACCTATAGTTAAAATCGGATGTGCTTGGAATGAAAAATTAAAAAGCCGAGGTTGAAATCCAATTCAATTTATTTCATTCACATACACTTGCAAATATCCCTGGGTAAAGGTATTAATCCGTCGCTTCTCCCTTCAGCTATGGGTTAAATAGCAGCACAGATTGGGTTCTATAACCTTGGTTGGCAACCAGTCTACCGCAAATCTAATAGCAACCTACTGTAGCAAAAGTTTCTTTCGAGACATGATCGCCCCAGAGTGTATCATGTATGACACTTAATTGACTGAGAGCCGAGGTTGAATTCCAATTCAATTCATTGCATTCACTTACAAATATCCCTGGGAAAAGGTATGATAGAAGGAAGAAAGAATAGAGGCAGACCCCCAAAGAGGTGGCGGGATAACATCTATGAATGGTCCAGGCTGAAGCCTGCCGACCCTCAACATCATCACACAGGATTGAAACCTTTTGAGAGACGTCTTACTAATGTTAGTACACAATCTGATGTAGGCGGAGACAATTTAAGATGATAGTGATGCTGAATAAATAATTATTAAGAAGGATATTTTTTGTTCATTTAGCTAAAAAAAAAAAAAATTCAAGGTTAATTTTAGAAGTTTTAAAATGTTAGAAAAATTCTAACCTGAATTGAAATGAACGTAGGAATTAGTAAAGAAAGAAAGGATGTCGAATGCAATTGAGACGTGAGGAGGAGAAAAGTGGGCGGAGAATAAGGTGAGATACGAACTGATCAAAATGGCAGAGGTAAAAATAAAAGTCTAAATAATTTATCAACAATGCTTCACCTCAAAATTTAAGAGAATATATCAAGAAAGTGAGAGGGACTGATAAGAAGAATTCAGAAGAAGGATTTAACAGTTGTGTCCATCTTTCTTTCCTTCAGGAATTTTTGAAATGAAAGCCAAGCAGTTGAAGTGCTGTAAAAACTAAGGTAATCTTGCTTGCTAATGACGTTTATCGAATTAAGCAACTTTAATACGGTTTCTTGAACTCAAATAAGTTAAATATGGCGCTCGTGTGTGTGGAGTAAATACGAGAAAAATATTGACATTTGGTACAGAGATAAGCATATTTAACACATGTATTTGTTGTTTTTATTTTTATACATATGTGCACACAAACTCGTGTAGGCACACTTACGCATAAACTCCTATAAAGACAAGCACTCGCATAAACACACACTCATACATGACACGCATACATCGATGAATTCAAATGAATATACACTCTCCCAAAACCTACAAAACTATGTACACACATATATAACTACATATACATACACACATATATAGGTGGTGGTGGTGGTGGTGGTGGTGGTGACAGGAGGTTTAGGGACCCAAGAATAAAAAAATAAAGAATACTTTGAAAGCAAAACACTGCACCTCCTCGGCTTAACTCTCACAACAGACGTCAAATGGAATGACTATATAGAATCCATAGCTAAATCCGCTGCTAAGAAGGTCAGTACTCTGTGTAGTGCCAGGAAGTTTTTTCCGCCTGAAACAATCCTGCACATATATAAATCTACCATCCGCCCGTGTATTAAATACTGCTGCCATATCTGGTAGGTTACTCCTGCTATTCAGCTAGGTGCCTTGACAAAATCCAACGGAGAATCTGTAATGTAATAGATCCCGACTTGGCAGCTCAGATACAGTCACTTTCTCACCGGCACAATGTGGCCTCACTCTGTTCTACAAATATTTTCAAGACTTCTGCTCAAATTAACTTAGTTCACTGGTGCTCCCTATAAATAAATTTACTCAAGCAACAAAATTAGCAACTAGGTCCCACCCTTTTACTGTGAAACTAATAAAATGTAAACGCAAATTCTACTCCAGCAGCTTCTTTTCCCTTCCATTTACTTGCTTCCCCGACAGCTACAATCTCTAAGAATTTAAATGTAAAGTCAATAGTCATCTCCTATCTCATTAACCTGCATCCTCTCTCTCATGCTCCTTTCTCCATCCACTCCACTCTTATCGATATTCTAAGCCTTCTCTTACCCACTTCCTGACACCCTCTATAACCTGTCACTCTTTTTCATAACTTTCCTATGCAAAACATAACTTTCCCTGCAAAACAGTGTCAGTAAAATGCCTTGCTTAGGGCGATATGGTTATAAAAAATACCTTCCTGAGTATAAACTAAAAATGTAAAATTCAACTTCCTTTTACAATTAACAGATAGCTAAAGGGACTTTTACAAGATTTTTCTAAATAGAAATGAAAATGGATAAAAGTTTTATCATTAGAAAAATGAAGGGCGTAATTTGTTATCAGTCGAAGTCAGCAAAACTCTGGCCTTAAATTTAGGGAGATAATAATTAAACAATAGTTCTAGTAAAGTTAACAGATTTCTAAGAGGCGAAAAGATCTGTAAGAAGATGAAAGGGACTGTAAAAAAATAACTACTGATGCACTATGTAAGTATAAAATGAGTATAGAACTAATGACACCATTCTATTTTTAATTGGAAGGGCAAGATCTTGCTTTTATTATTTTTTCTTTATGTGTGGCTCATGTATAAATGCCTACTGTAGTGAGAGACTGTTCTATTATTTACTGCTGTCATTCCAAAAACATTTGAAATTCTGCATGTGACACTGGATTTTTTTTTCATATGTATGTATGTGTGTATGTGTGCGTTTGTATGTGTGTGTATGAGTATTTAAGCAGCATATCTTTATTTAAACATGTTTCATTGAATAATATTGTGTATATTTATTTTTTCATAATTATTTCTAGTTCTCTAATCAGTTTCTTGATGCTAAGATGAAATTCAAGGAAGGTACCGTAGTTTTCTCTGAACCAAGTACTTTCGATCTCCTCTGATTAACACTCAAACACTGAAATATTCGTATTGCAGCTTCCGGCGCGTATTCCATGCTGTACATATTGTCGACAAAATCGAAAACAACGCGCATGCGTGAAATTAAATGTATAAAATGGCGACATTGCACCCAGTCTATCTGTTAAGAGGAGATGAGATATTTTCATTTCTGTGCAATTTAGACAGCAATTTCTCGATCTCAAAATGTATATAAATAATTTTTGAAAACCTTTGAACCAACCCTAATAAAAACGAGCACACCAAAACTAAATATCACTTTTTCAAACACAGCCATCTTCTCTTGGCTGTGTTGAGAAACTGAACAAAAATATCTACAGCTATTGAAGATTAATCATTTTTACCGATTTTGACATCATTCTGTTTTGGGTTTTTTTTTGTCCAAATCCATGAATTTGTGTTAATCATGATTAGTCTAAAAAACATCACTATATAAAATTCACTAATGTTTTATCCATAATTCAACTTTTTAACAAGAAAAATCTCGAGTTAATGTTAAACATTGTTGTAAAATATTGTCGTTTTATTTAAAATGGAATAATCTATTATGATATGTTTCTAATTTGATTCTAAATATATTATATTTATTTTCAATATTTCTAGTTGAATTGTTCACCTATATTGCATATGATCCATTATTGTACATAATTAGGTTAGAATAAAATTTGTATTTCATATGAAAATTAAAATGTAATAGAGTAGTGGGGTCCCGTATCATAAATTGGGAAGATTGTATCAAACATTCGGGGGTGGGGAGCGTGCAAAGACGTTTGCACCGGCCGTCCTGTTGCTGGCTAATGGTAGTCTTACGGTTGGCGGATTGAAAAATTTTAGGTAACTTTCTTTCTAAAAAATTAGACGCCATGTTCAATGGGTTAAATAGTTTCAGCATTCGCATTCTTATTTAGAAGGAGTTCATCAAACTTTGGGCTAATATTTTATATATATATATATATATATATATATATATATATATATATAGTCATCAGCAGACAGGTCTGTTTCCCTGTATTACAGCTCATCAGTACGGTTCGACATCCGATTGCTTCTAGCCAGAATTGAAACCCGAAGGAATTGACATTAGTCAGCGATTATACCTCTGAGCTTTGGGCGCTCGGTAGAGGAAGACGAACTTTAGCGTGTTATATACAATGTAAACACACGCCAATAGCCGAGAGTGTTCAAATTCATTACTGAGTGGACGATGTGTCGATGCGTGAACAGTTACTGTTTTTTCAGAGTTTACCATAGTGCTGGGTGTGAGAGCGTAAATATAGATAGATAGATAGATAGATAGATAGATAGATAGATAGATAGATATGAACCAACTGAGGATAGATAGATAGATAGATAGATAGATAGATAGATAGATCAGGAATAAACTGATTAGGATAGATAGATAGATAGATAGATAGATAGATAGATAGATAGATAGATAGATAGATCAAGGAATAAACTGATTGAGATAGATAGATAGATAGATAGATAGATAGATAGATAGATAGATAGATAGATAGATAGATCAGGAATAAACTGATTGAGATAGATAGATAGATAGATAGATAGATAGATAGATAGATAGATAGATAGATCGAGATAAACTGATTGAGATAGATAGATAGATAGATAGATAGATAGATAGATAGATAGATAGATAGATAGATAGATAGATAGATAGATAGATAGATCAGAAATAGATAGATAGATAGATAGATAGATGATAGATAGATAGATCAGAAATAAACTGATTGAGATAGATAGATAGATAGATAGATAGATAGATCAGAAATAAACTGATTGAGATAGATAGATAGATAGATAGATAGATAGATCAAGTAAATAAATTGAGATAGATAGATAGATAGATAGATAGATAGATAGATAGATAGATAGATAGATAGATCAAATAAACTGATTGAGATAGATAGATAGATAGATAGATAGATAGATAGATAGATAGATAGATACATAGATAGATAGATAGATAGATAGATCAGAAATAAACTGATTGAGATAGATAGATAGATAGATAGATAGATAGATAGATAGATAGATAGATAGATAGATAGATAGATAGATCGAGACAAACTTAGATAGATAGATAGATAGATAGATAGATAGATAGATAGATAGATAGATAGATCAAGGAATAAACTGATATAGATAGATAGATAGATAGATAGATAGATCAGGAATAAATAGATAGATAGATAGATAGATAGATAGATAGATAGATAGATAGATAGATAGATAGATAGATCAAGAATCAACTGATATAGATAGATAGATAGATAGATAGATAGATAGATAGATAGATAGATAGATAGAGGAATAAATAGATATAGATAGATAGATAGATAGATAGATAGATAGATAGATAGATCAGGAATAAACTGATATAGATAGATAGATAGATAGATAGATAGATAGATAGATAGATAGATAGATAGATAGATAGATAGATAGATCAGGAATAAACTGATATAGATAGATAGATAGATAGATAGATAGATAGATAGATAGATAGATCAGGAATAAACTGATAGATAGATAGATAGATAGATAGATAGATAGATAGATAGATAGATAGATAGATAGATAGATAGATAGATAGATAGATCAGGAATAAATTGATATAGATAGATAGATAGATAGATAGATAGATAGATAGATAGATAGATAGATAGATAGATAGATAGATAGATCAGTTATAAACTGATATAGATAGATAGATAGATAGATAGATAGATAGATAGATAGATAGATGAATCAGTTATAAACTGATATAGATAGATAGATAGATAGATAGATAGATAGATAGATAGATAGATCAGTTATAAACTGATATAGATAGATAGATAGATAGATAGATAGATAGATAGATCAGTTATAAACTGATATAGATAGATAGATAGATAGATAGATAGATCGGGAATAAACTGATATAGATAGATAGATAGATAGATAGATCAGGAATAAACTGATATAGATAGATAGATAGATAGATAGATAGATAGATAGATAGATAGATAGAGAATAAACTGTTATAGATAGATAGATAGATAGATAGATAGATAGATAGATAGATAGATAGATAGATAGATAGATCAGGAATAAACTGAGATAGATAGATAGATAGATAGATAGATAGATAGATAGATAGATAGATAGATAGATCAGGAATAAACTGTTATAGATAGATAGATAGATAGATAGATAGATAGATAGATAGATAGATAGATAGATAGATAGATAGATAGATAGATAGATCAGGAATAAACTGATATAGATAGATAGATAGATAGATAGATAGATAGATAGATAGATAGATCAGGAATAAACTGATATAGATAGATAGATAGATAGATAGATAGATAGATAGATAGATAGATAGATAGATAGATCAGGAATAAACTGATAGATAGATAGATAGATAGATAGATAGATAGATAGATAGATAGATAGATAGATAGATAGATAGATAGATAGATAGATCAGGAATAAACTGATTGAGATAGATAGATAGATAGATAGATAGATAGATCAAGAATAAACTGATTGAGATAGATAGATAGATAGATAGATAGATAGATAGATCAGGAATAAACTGATTGAGATAGATAGATAGATAGATAGATAGATAGATAGATAGATAGATAGATAGATAGATAGATCGAATAAACTGATTGAGATAGATAGATAGATAGATAGATAGATAGATAGATAGATAGATAGATAGATAGATAGATCAGGAATAAACTGATTGAGATAGATAGATAGATAGATAGATAGATAGATAGATAGATAGATAGATAGATAGATAGATAGATAGATCAAATAGATAGATAGATAGATAGATAGATAGATAGATCAGAAATAGATAGATAGATAGATAGATAGATAGATAGATAGATCAGAAATAAACTGATTGAGATAGATAGATAGATAGATAGATAGATAGATAGATAGATAGATAGATAGATAGATAGATAGATCAGAAATAAACTGATTGAGATAGATAGATAGATAGATAGATAGATAGATAGATAGATAGATAGATAGATAGATAGATAGATAGATAGATAGATAGATAGATAGATAGATAGATCAGGAATAAACTTAGATAGATAGATAGATAGATAGATCAGGAATAAACTGATATAGATAGATAGATAGATAGATAGATAGATAGATAGATAGATCAGGAATAAACTTAGATAGATAGATAGATAGATAGATCAGGAATAAACTGATATAGATAGATAGATAGATAGATAGATAGATAGATAGATCAGGAATAAACTGATATAGATAGATAGATAGATAGATAGATAGATAGATAGATAGATAGATAGATAGATAGATAGATCGAATAAACTGATATAGATAGATAGATAGATAGATAGATAGATAGATAGATAGATAGATAGATAGATAGATAGATAGATCAGGAATAAACTGATATAGATAGATAGATAGATAGATAGATAGATAGATAGATAGATAGATAGATAGATAGATCAGGAATAAACTGATATAGATAGATAGATAGATAGATAGATAGATAGATAGATAGATACATACATAGATATAGATAGATAGATAGATAGATAGATAGATAGATAGATAGATAGATAGATAGATAGATCCGGGAATAAACTGATAGATAGATAGATAGATAGATAGATAGATAGATAGATAGATAGATAGATAGATAGATAGATAGATAGATCAGGAATAAACTGATATAGATAGATAGATAGATAGATAGATAGATAGATAGATAGATAGATAGATCAGGAATAAACTGATATAGATAGATAGATAGATAGATAGATCAAGATAGATATAGATAGATAGATAGATAGATAGATCGAGGGAATAAACTGATAGATAGATAGATAGATAGATAGATAGATAGATAGATAGATAGATAGATAGATAGATCAGGAATAAACTGAGATAGATAGATAGATAGATAGATAGATAGATAGATAGATAGATAGATCAGTTATAACTGATATAGATAGATAGATAGATAGATAGATAGATAGATAGATAGATAGATAGATAGATCAGTTATAAACTGATATAGATAGATAGATAGATAGATAGATAGATAGATAGATAGATAGATAGATAGATCAGTTATAAACTGATAGATAGATAGATAGATAGATAGATAGATCAGTTATAAACTGATAGATAGATAGATAGATAGATAGATAGATAGATAGATAGATCAGGAATAAACTGATATAGATAGATAGATAGATAGATCAGGAATAAAAACTGATATATAGATAGATAGATAGATAGATAGATAGATAGATAGATAGATAGATCAGGAATAAACTGTTATAGATAGATAGATAGATAGATAGATAGATAGATAGATAGATAGATCAGGAATAAATTGAGATAGATAGATAGATAGATAGATAGATAGATAGATAGATAGATAGATAGATAGATAGATAGATCAGGAATAACTGTTATAGATAGATAGATAGATAGATAGATAGATAGATAGATAGATAGATAGATCAGGAATAAACTGATATAGATAGATAGATAGATAGATAGATAGATAGATAGATAGATCAGGAATAAACTGATATAGATAGATAGATAGATAGATAGATAGATAGATCAGGAATAAATCATATAGATAGATAGATAGATAGATAGATAGATCAGGAATAAACTGATTGAGAGGGATAGATAGATAGATAGATAGATAGATAGATAAGATAGATAGATAGATAGATAGATAGATCAGGAACAAACTGTTATAGATAGATAGATAGATTCAGCACCGTTTCCCCGCTATGAATCTGACATTGTTCAGTAGCGAAGATGGCGTGTTAAGTCGTTTCTAAAAATAGAACTGACCCTCGCATCAACCCAGCCGCGCATAGCACGTGACTGCTCCAAACGGTTCCTCTTCTACAAGAATCATCATGCAGTAAAAGCAACTATGTAATACAACACACGGAGAATAAATATACATAATGCAACACCCTTGTGAATGGCAAAAGCACTAACCGAAAGCGCTTGGAACAATAAAAACTATGCACAATTTTTTATTCTTTAACTCCTGAAAAACGGAAAAAATGTTATAATCCTGGAGGAAATCAATAAAAGATTGATTAAGTCATCCTTGTCGGTCGTATTCAATGAAAAATGCTGAAAAGAAATGCTGTTGCCCAAATATACATTGATACATATGCACTACCGGCCATAATTATTAGGCAACCCAAAAATTTTAAAAGAAATGATATACTACATACTATTTTTAGTATTTATTGCCTCATGAAAGTAGAATGTGTTTTTTGTTTTTGTTTATTTTTGTTGTTATTATTAATTTGTAAAATTGTACATGGCAAGGAAGCAAAGATGAACTCGTCCAAATCATCCTAAATTTTCTTCATTCTTTCATTGATGAAACTGCAATATTATAATTATTAAATATTTATAAATTCATTTGATGTACACGTTATTGTGCAGTATTAATAAAAGAACCATTATATTTTCATTTACAATTATTCATTCAGCAATAAATACTAAAAAATATTATGAAATACATAATTTTTTTTCAACACTGGGGTGGCCTAATAATTATAGCCGTAGTGTATACATAAACATTAGTAGAAATTACTTGGTAAAATGTATCAAAAACTGCTGTTGGTATGAGAGATTTGCAAATTTTGAACTTCCTGCTTGATTGAGAAATGATTTTTATTAATGACAAGAAAATTATTGAAATTTGAGTTGACCTTACAAATCCTTTTGATAAAGAGATTTTGGGAAACTTGTTAACAGACTGACCAGAAATCTAAAGGTCAGTGCCATGGCAACTTCCTTTCATGAAAGAAACAACGAAAGAAAAACGAATAGAAATGGAAAAGTACATTTTCTGTGGATGGTAGAAAAAGTCAGTCAAACCTTTTTTCGCTTTTTGTTTATGTTCGTTCATGCATCACTTTCCACATGACATTTTCTATTTGTCTTTCTTTTTTTGCATTTCAACAGTAATTCGTTTCTGTTTCTGTAATTCTTAAGAAGCATTAAATAGCATTAAATGTAGTTTCGTAAGAATTTCACAAAGATATCTATTCTGTCACTTTTTTAGGTGCAATTGTTACGGATAATAAATCAATTAAAATCAACTCTCTTCACTTTTACAAAAATTCACAACGACGTGTGAAATCCTGGTTTTCCTAAATAGAAAAAGGATTGACCAGGTGCTTAAAGAAAAAGTCGAACCCAGATTTTGCAAGTAGGTGTTTAAATGATTTTTAACCAATGGGGGCGATCCAGTGTGAAATTCAAAAGAACTATATAAATGACCTCGGCGTCAGTCAAGAGTCAGAGATGAGAGCAGCGAAATAGAAAGACACATCTAAAATGTAACTTCAAACTTCAAGCGACCCGGATATTGTCCTCTTCCTCTTTTTCCTTGTCTATTTCAACAATTACTACTAGAACATTTTGTTCGAACTCTTGATACCTTAACTTTCTCATTTGAACATTAATTTCTACGAATTCTTATTATTCTTTCTTTAATAAATCCCTATTTCAACATTCAAAATGTATATTTTATTATTCCACTCTGCTACACTAATCCACACATTCCTCTCAACCAACCTTCTGATGATAAAAACCTGATAAATCTGATGATTATAACTCTGCATAAAACTTATAAGCTGTAGGGTGTTCGGTTAAGTCTGACACAAGGCCGAATCGAAGAAACATTAACTAGCTCTCTACGGTTACACAATCACAAGTAAAATTATTTACATTTGATCAAATAGTAAATGATTAGCAATGTTTACTGCAATAAAGGTCATTGGTGAAGATTATTTTAAAAAATCGTTTGTAATAAATTCTATGGTAAATTATTGTTCAATGCTTCTATAATAAAAATCACAGTTGTAAAATGCTATAAAAATATTTGCAATACAATTGATTATAAATTATTGGCAATATTTCTTATAATAAAACTAATAGGCAAAAATAACTATAATTACTAAAAAGAATTTTACAATGTAACTTTAAACAAAAAACAATATGATAATATTAAAGAATCATCGGTGATACTTTGACAAAATACAATTAATCCACAATGTATTCTAGAGTAAAATGGCTGACAATTTCTTTCAGCAATAAAACCATTTAGAGTGCACCCTTTAATAAAATCATTTTAAGCATATTGGGGAGGATTACAAATTAGAAAATTATTTTTCAGACTTCACACTAGGGAATAACAGATAGCTTCTGAACTTTCAAAACTAAAATAAATCTATTTTCTTTTTTTTTTTTTTAGTCATTTCACCCCGAGCAAGGCAGAAATGCCACTGGGGGTTTACATAACTGAAAGAAGATTAATTAGAAGAGAGAGAAGAGGAGTACAAACCAATTAGAAAGGAGTAATAGAAAGATAAGAATGCAGGTGTGTTGACAGTTTCAAGGGTAGAGAGAAAGGGAAGGATATACAGGGTGGGGGAAGGGCTAGGGTCGAGTGGTTAGTAGGTGAGTATTGACACTATATTTAAATTTCTGGAGGTTGTAGCCGTCAGGAAATCAAGAATAAGGGAGCGAGTTCCACAAGCGGGAAGTGCGAGAGAAGAAGCTGCAGGAGTAGAATTGTCATCTGCATTTGGCTAACCTTCATTACAATTCGAGTTATGGACAATGACAAAAACTGTAAAATCCAATTATCATAATTTTATTTCCCTTTATAAATATTTAATGGGAGAAAATGATTTTTCTTCTTATCAAACAGACTCAACGTCAGAGTTCGATAAAATTGACATTTGATATTTTCTTTTCTCTTTGTTGGGACAGATAATCACTTACTCCACTACAGCGGTTAGCACAATATAGCTGAACCCATCACACAACAAAAGCGTAAAAACAAACACATGAAACATATTCATTAAATCCATGTAAAAATATCAGTAAAAATCAGCTACAGTTGCACAAATGATAATAAAAAAACACAGCCAGAACCCACCGTAAATCAAACCCATGTGTAACGGCAGAGCAAAGAACGGATGTCCTTTAAATGGTAATTCTTTGCAGAATAACGTAATATACCAAGCCACTGTAAAATCAACAGATAACAAAGAAAACATATTTATAGAAATAATTGATGGACCCTGAAAACAAATGAACTCTGCCCACAAAACTCCTTTAAAAATAGTAAATATGCAAACGGCGCAATCATATCTGGGAAATTAAAAACAACATCACCCTAAAAATATCATGGAAAATAAGGAAAACAGCATCAGCCTACAACGATAAATCCCAAATCTCAAAACTTTGTCTGAAGGAGAAAATAGCTGTTATTACCTTCCCAGACTATAATCACCTTCCCAAATTATTAAATAAATGATCAGAACTCATCTCAAAATGCAGACACCATAACAAATTGTTATTGTTACTTAAAAATTGTAAACGAAAAACAAAGAATAAATATTAAGATTGAATTAATTAATGAATAATTATAAATGAATCCAAACCAATAAATAAGTAAATAAATGAAATAAGTTATAAACAAATTAACAAACTACGAATACACATATAAACACAAGTAAACGAAATAGTAAAAATTAACAACAAATAACAAAGCAGTCATAAAGTTAACAAACAACACAATAAAGTAAGCACAAAACTGCATGCGAATAGACAAATATTTCCATTCAGTTGCCCCTAAAATAAATTGAAACACAACCATTGCCACCTACACAATAGTCATTAGAATAGGTCACTATCCCTACTCATAATGCAACACTGACCAGCAGATATTAATACTCGAGCAAAAAAGCATACCATACATTGCCTGACAATTTCATTTAAGCACGAAACAGATCGTTGCCGCTGTGTGTGTGTTTTTATACCCTCAGGGCTGCTGCTGATGCGGTTTATTAAGGGCTGCTGCTGATGCGGTTTATTAAGGGCTGCTGCTGATGCGGTTTATAAAGGGCTGCTGCTGATGCGGTTTACTAAGGGCTGCTGCTGATGCGATTTATTAAGGGCTGCTGCTGATGCTGTTTATTAAGGGCTGATGCTGATGCGGTTTACTAAGGGCTGCTGCTGATGCGGTTTACTAAGGGTTGCTGCTGATGCGGTTTACTAAGGGCTGCTGCTGATGCGGTTTATTAAGGGCTGCTGCTGATGATACAATTTTTATAAAGGCGCTACATTACTATTACAAAATATGTCTCTCGAACAACACAGTATCAGTAATAAAACTAAAGCATACTAATAAACCTTGTTGTTAAAAAATTACTCTTCTTGAATATGGCTCAAGTATAAACTGAAAGTCCTTAGAACAACAAACAATATGATCAGCTTCTCTACTTCGTCCTAAAAACACACCAGGAAAACTAAATTACACATATTCCTTACATGAATTTTGTTGTGGATTCTTTTTGAGAAACCACACAAAATAATAAATAAAAAAAGCAGATATGGAGATAAAAAATGTAAGTTATATTGAGCAAAAATATACAAACTGGAACACGGGTTAGTCAATTCAGAAATACTTGGAATACAGTTAGTAAGAATCAATATATACAATCTTGTAGTGAAAAAGTATGTCCGGGTAATGAGTCTGTATTCTTACTGACCAACTAGCGGCGGTACAACTACTCAACTCAGCTCATCAACTTATCAACTCTGGCAATCACTGCCGTTCTCTGTATAGGCAGAATTATATGTACACATCAGGCGAGTCCATTCTTGTGTGCAAAAAGAGGTGATCCCCAACACATTTAATGTAAAACACACACACACACATATATATATATATATGTGTGTGTGTGTGTGTGTATAAGTACAAAAAAATTATCACTTTAACTGAGCAGATTCATACCGATTTCGAAGTTCCGCGAGGATATGGGGTTCTCACTCGTCAGGGATATTTGCCATTAGGTCCCTTTTTTTCTTATTTGTATAGAACATGGTTTGATTTTTGTGGGAGTTGTCTTGCTTGTGATTGGTTGATTTTTCTTTTTGTTTTCGATTGGCTGATCTTTTATTTTTATTGTGCAATTGTCTGATTTATTTTATTTACGATAAAAACCCAATTTATCGGTAAAACCACTGAAAAAACAACAACAGAGACGCTAAAGCTTACCATTATTAAACACTATATATGTGTGTGTGTGTGTGTGTGTGTGTGTGTGTGTAAAATTTCTGATATGACTAAAATTATATCTGTAAAAGGACAATATGAATGAAAACGAAATGAAAACTTATCTTAGCTGACACATTTTGCCCTTTATCAAGGAAATTGTAAGCACCTTATTTTGCAACAAGTATTTATAAGTAAAAATAAAATGTTGTCAGGAACTTTTTGAAGTTATAAAAAGAAGTAATTTGAAGTACTAAAATGCTAGTTTAAAAATGAATCCATCAGTATACACACACACACACACACACGCACACACATATATATATATGCATCCATATATTTATAAAATTTTATAAAATCCGTAACAAAATAGATTAACTCCGACATATTTTTAAATTATTTGTTTTTAGAAATTATTTTTAATGGATATTCATATTTGAGTATTTGGTCTGTTTTCGTAACTAAACAGAATAGTTATTTACATTTACTGAGCATGTTAGGAACATATATGCCCGAGTACGCATATTTTCCTAACAAGTTTTCTCGATTATATATATATATATATATATATATATGGATATGTGGATATGTCTAGCCACACTGATGAGCTGTGATACAGCGAAACGGGCTTGTATGTGGATGACTAATATATATATCCGAGTGAATAAGGAACGAAGAAAAAAATGTTTTACAACGTCCAAAACATTAATTTAAAACCGTGCTCAATATATAATATATAGAACTGTGAATAGTTATTATAAATTATATTTCAGAACATGTACAAAATTTTATATATCCTCTACAAATCGTACATTTGTTTCGACATTGAAACTACAATGTCTCCTCAGGTGGTGTCTCCTCTACAATGTCTCCTCAGGTGGTGTATCGTAACAAAAATTTATCGTAAATAACCAGGCCAGTAGATATAAATATATAATACTGTTTAATTAAAAACAGAATATCTACTTAAATACGAGTAACGATAAAAAATAATTTTCAAACAAATCATTTCAAATTGTCTGTTGTTTATAACCAAGTTTCGTTAATCTTCGTTAATTTCCGTAACATGTTTACATTTGTTGACAATACGATACATTTCAGAGCAGATATAGTTATTGCGATGAATCGAAAACTGTGTTATATAGGATTGATTAAACCTCGACTAGACTAATGGTCATTCGTGGTCGAGAGGTCTAAGACGTGCCAGATCACATGGTAGCTTTCCATGTGTGGATAGGTGTCGCAGGTTCGAATCCTGCTGAATGTCACAAATTTTCGTAACAAAAATTTATCGTAAATCAGGCCAGTAGATATAAATACATAAAACTGTTTAATTAAAAACAGAATATCTACTTAAATTCGAGTATTGATAAAATATAATGTTCAAACAAATCATTTCATATATATATATATATATATATATATAATCTCAGAACTAATAGAACTGTACATTCTTAATAAAAAAAATAATCCACATAGACAAGCACGGATTATACAGAGATGATTGATTAATGATGGCGCTGGACAACAGAAGAAAAAATGACAGAATAAGAAAAATACTTTCCAAACTCTTCAAAAAAACCTCAATTTTGAGATAAAAGTTGAAACAAATAAAAAGTTGTCCAATATTTACATGTAGAATTTGATCCACAAACTGCTAGTGTCTCCTCATATATAAAAACAAATACAACTTTAAAGTGTGTAAGCACTAGATCTAATCATGAAAAGAAAAATAGATTATGAAAGTGATCTTAAAGGCAAATTAAAACACAAACCTCAGCCAAACAAACAAATGAAATATAATACTAGAAATCGAAACATTATTTTGTTCAGCCTACCATATAACTTAGAAATAAAATCCAAAATAGGATAAATATTTTTTAAATTAATTAATAAACACTTCACAGAAACTCAGAATTAAATAAAATATTCAATAGGAATTCGGTTAAATTAAATTGTATCTGTACTAGAAATTTAAAAAATTGCATAAAAAAATAAGACACCAGAAACCTAAAAAATAACGTACAATATAACATCACTAATAATAAGTAATGTAACTACAAGGACAAAAACAAATGCCCAGCTTCTTTTCTCGCACTTCCCGCCTGTGGAATTCCCTTCCGTTTACTTGTTTCACTGACAGCTACAATCTCCAAAAATTTAAATGTAAAGTCAATAGTCATCTCCTATCTCACTAACCTGCATGCCCCCTCTCTCTCTCTCTCTCTCTCTCTCATGCTCCTTTCTCCGCCCACTCCACTCTCAACCATCGCATTGTAAACATTAATATAAGCGATCAAATGAACCTAAAGTAAGGGCCTTAGCGAATAAACCCTAAAGTCAACCGTCGCATTGAAAGAATTAATATAAATTATCAAATGAACCTAGAGTAAATACCGTAGCGAATAAAGCCTAAGGTCAACCAACCCATTGAAAATATTGGGATAAGCTATAAAATAAGTTTTTTTTAGCATTGTAATCATTGGCATTTATAACAGAAATGAAAACAATATTAAAATTTTTTTGCACTGAAACACAAGTGCTGTCTTGCTATGAAAGATGAATTCAGTATAAAATTCGAAATTTAATTTGTTGGCAGGGTGGGGGTTGACAAAAATTCTATGCTCAAAGGAAGAAATGGTTGAAAAACTTTTGGAAACACTGATCTAACAGAATACTGATTTTTAATTGTGATCTGGGATAAATCTTCTCTTATAGCAATTATGAAAAAATATGACATTTTGCTTGAATTGAATAATTTAACAGTGTTTTTATTACTTACAGATCGACCTGTAAAGATGGGCAAGTAGCCATCGGCCGAAGCTTGACCACCACCAGATGGCCTCTCGCCTATCACAGTATGGTGGCCATAGCAATGATCCCCAAACTCTATGGTCAAAGCAGCAACAGCAACAGCCTCACCACCCTCCTCACCACCCTCCTCACCACCCTCCTCACCACCACCCTCACCACCACCCTCACTCTAATGCCCGGGAAGCATCAACCTACCAAGTTATTAAAAGAGATGACCTCGATCATCGCCCAGTGTCTGTGACAAGCCATACATCAAGCGAAACAGAAGACTCACAAAATCGTGACAGTTTAACTACTGTCCTTCTCCCGTCATCCCCTCTGGCGTCCTCAGTTAAACTAAACAAGAGGGACCAGGTAGCCATCGACCTCTCTTCCTTGCCTGACATCAGCACAGAGCGGGCCCGTTTCAGGACACTTGAAGAAAGCAGGCGTCAAATCTTTACGAAAAGATTCCCCAGCGCGCCTTACAAACCGATCAAGCCCCTGACACGGAAGTCGTTCTGCGCGTTGTTTTGGAAGGGTATACTCGTTTTCTTTGGTGCACTGCTCACTTTTTTTCCTGTCTATGCGTTCCTTATTGCTTTTTTCCCGATCTGCGTGTTCCTCAAGATGGTTTTGGCTTCTTGCTGTTGCTGCTGTCAGGACTCACACGCGTGCACATGCTGCTGTGCCACACACTTGACCCCGCAGGAGAAGATGTGGCTACGATCACCGCCTTTGAACAGCGCCGTCATCCAGAGCCTGCTTATTGTCGAGCAAGGCCTGGATACACCCACTATCAAGGATCTTCTCTACACTCGCTTGATCATTGCCGAGAAGCGACGCAATCATGCTACTTTCCCGCGGCTCGTTCAAAAAGTCGTGCCTTACTGTTCAGGCTATGCATGGGTGTATGACGAGGATTTCAATCTAGAAAATCATATTCATACTCTTTCGGACTTCATCCACACAGAGGAAGAACTGCAGGATTTTGTCTCTGAGATGGCCAGTAAAGAGCTCAATATGAACCACCCTCTCTGGGAGGTGCAAATCATCCACAACTTTGGTTCGAGCAGGGAAACACTCATTCTCTTCCGCATCCATCCTTGCTTGGCCGACGGCACAAGCCTTGTTCATGTGTTCTTAAAAGCGTTTGTTGATAACCAGCCAAACTTCAGCCCGGCTCGGAAGTTCACAAAAGGTCGCATTTGTTTGAATTATCTATGTGGCTTCCTACTAGGACCGTTGGTATTCTTACGGAAGTGGCTCTGCACAAACTCGGACTTCAACCTGTTACACGGAAACCACGTGCATTTGTCTGGCCGGAAAATTGTGTCCTGGTCGCAGCCGTTTAACCTATCAGTGGCGACTCGCGTAAAACAAATTGCTAGATGCACTTTGAACGATCTTTTCATGTCACTTGTAGCCGGCGGTCTGCGTTCATATCTACAACAGAACGGCATTGGTAACCCATACAACCTCAAGTGTATCATTCCTGTCAACCTGCGAACGCACACTAACAACCTGAGTGCCCATTATGTCTTTATCAACAGCTCCATTCCAACCAATACCGAAGGTGCCATCCCTCGTCTATGGAGGGTCAAATGTAGCATGAACGAATTCAAATCATCGTCAGAGCACCTGGTGTTGAACGGAGCTACGTGGATTACTAGCCACATGCTACCCGAGAGTTGGCACAATCGTATATGGTCAGGAATTAATAACCACTGCACATGCCTGATCTCTAATATGGCAGGGCCTGAAAATATGCTGACTTTGGACGCTAAGGTGATACGCAGTATCATGTACTGGATGCCGACACCTGACCAAGTGCCCATATCTGTATCTTTTTTCACCTATGCTGAACAGTTACGAATGTCTGTGATAGGGGACCGTTCTGTGCTTCCCAACCCGGAGTTCCTCACCAAGTATTTTGTGTTCCAGGTTAGTGGCTACATAGCATTTCTTTCTTTGATTCTAAGCACTTTCACTGTTTGACGTACTCTTTGCGTGTTTTGTTTTTCATTTCAGGGATTGTTGTGCTTTAAGTATATGCATGAATAAAATTGTCAGTGTTTATTTATACTATTTACATTATTCGGACTGTTGTCCTCATCTTTGTTGCCATATTCACCTTCAATATCTAAACTTATTTATAAATGGAACTTTGACTCTGTGTGTGTGTGTGTGTGTGTGTGTGTGTGTGTGTGTGTGTGTGTGTGTCCGTTACCTACAGACACTGAAACGGCTGAACTGATTTTCTTGAAAATTTACACAGTTGTACTATAAGCGTCTGCGAGTGTTCTTAGCTAGGTTTTGTGTCGAGGTATCCCCGATAAATATCGAAAATCGATAATCGAAACAATCGGATTATAGAAGGAGTGGTCCGATTTTAATCAAATTTGATACACTCATAGACAAAGACATAAGAAACGATATTCAGAAGTTTCAAGGTTGCATTTCTTACAATAGTGCAGAAAATCGATAATATATATATATATATATAAAAAAGGCAAGATGTTTGTCTGTGTGTTTGTTTATCTGCCTGTATGTCTGTATTTTTTTAGCCCTTTTATTTTAGTTTTTACTTCGGGTTTGGCTCTAAGTAGGTATAATTGTAGTTCTTAGTCTCAGCCATGATACGATTTACTCAGAGGACTTATTTAGCCTTCAAAATTCAGTTTACGACGAAAAAAACTTATTTGATATCGATACCAGGAAATCAAAATTTGACTTACATCCATTCATTTTTCTTTTTGCTTTAACTGGAAACAACTATTGCTTTTTAGTCTTTCGTGCCAACGTCCAAAGAGTCTGAGCTTCAGGACCATGAATTAGTTTTAAAGCTTTCATTACACCCGACCAACGCCGGGCTATACTGCTAGTTTGTCTATATTTCTGATATGACATATTGTAATTATTTATACTATTTAATTTGTTCGGACTGTTGTCCTCATCTTTGTTGCCATATTCACTTTCAATATCTCTCTATATTTCTGAGATGAGATATTGTAATTATTTACACTATTTACATTGTTAGGACTGTTGTCCTCATCTTATTTGCCATATCCACGACGATTCGACCATTATACTGTTTATCGCATATATTTTTTTTTAATCGTGTCACCCCAAGCAAGGCATTCCACTGCCACTATAGCGCAGGGGGTTGCATAGAGGGATTGGGTATAGGAAATGTCAGAAGGAGGGAGATAGACGACTTAGGATGTACATAGGGAGAGAATTGGATAGAGTGGGTGTGAGTTAGTGTGTTAGGAGGTGCCTATTGACCTTACATTTAAACTCCTGGAGGTTGTAGCCGTCGGGGAGGAAGCAAGCATGCGGTAGGGAATTCCACGGGCAGGAAGTGCGAGAAAAGAAGCTGTTGGAGTAGGCTGGCAATAAATTCACCAAACAGTTACAATAACAATTATGACAAGCAATTGATCACAAGTCCAGAAATTTATTATTAAAATGGTTTTGGTTAATTCTGGTTAATAACAATAAAATGCTATGATAAACAATAGTAAATTAATTACCGATACAGTTCGAACTGCTTCAGACACCTGAGTCAAAGAATTCCCTACAATGAAAGAACGCTTCGACAAACGACACATCGCAAATGGTTCTGACAGTTTAAGTCTGCAAATGCATCTCGAATAAATTTCTTGTGGTCATCGATATTTCTCGTTTTTTTTTTTTTTTTTTTTTTGCAAAAACAGAATCGTTGATAACTTTCTAGAGTATGCTTTTTTTTTATTATATTGACTCTGTATTGACTTTAAATACACTACGAACCATAATTATTAGGCTACCCCAGTGTTTTAAAAAGTGATGTATTTCATACTGTTTTTTAGTATTTATTACCAATTGAATAATTGTAAAGGAAAATAGAATACTTTTTGTTAATACTACACAATAACATGTACATCAAATGAATTTATAAATATTTAATAATTACCTATATTGCAGTTTCGTCAATGAAAGAATTAAGAAAATTTAGGGTGATTCGGACGAGTTCATCTTTGCTTCTATGCCTTGTAAAATTTTGCAAAGTAATAATAACAAAAGAAACATTCTATTTTCATTTAGAATTATCCACTTAAAAATAGTATGAAATACATCATTTCTTCAAAAAAAAAAAAACTGGGGTGGCCTACAGGTGCCTGACAATATTTTTCGGACACTTTAGTATTCGACTTTCCGAGTACCATAGAGTGGCGAAATTCCTTCAATAGAATAGCATAAACATATAGAGACAATACCTGTAATAAAAATGGAAGAAAATCGATTAAGTAAGGAAAAATATTTATTTTTCATCATTTTTTACAAAACACACACGACATTATTTTTCGGACATCGTTGAAAAACTGTTAATAGTCTGTAATATCACCTTTCTTCTCAATAACTTTTATCAATCTCTCTTCATAATGATCAAACATATGCACAATAACATCTCTACGTGTTTCTATTAGTTGTTTTTGGCATCTAGTATCCGTTCCCATAGTTTAGCCTCTTTCGTTATTTCAGGTCCATCATAGACAAGTTGCGCAAGCATTTCCCAAACATTTTCTATTAAATTTAGATCTGGGCTTTTTGCAGGCCATTCCAAAGTAGTCATATTCACTTTAGCCATCCATTCTTTCATGAGTTTTGACACATGGATGCTGCAATTGTCTTGCTGTAGAACGAAATCATTCCCTATGTCTCTTCTTATCCTTGGTAGGGCTTTCTCGTCCAGCAACTGTTTGTAGCTGTTCTGTCGTCCTTTCAGCCACTCCAACCATATATTTCCATTAGCAAAGATCATACCCCAAACCATAACTCCTCCTCCCATCTGTCATTTGTTCAGTACAGCAGGCTCACCCCTTCTCGACCAAGTACACCATCCATCGGGCCTATCAAACTTGAAACGCTTCTCATCAGTAAATATAACCTTCTTAAAGTCAACATGCTTTGTTAACCACCTTTTAGCACACTCCAGTCTTGCTCCTTTGTGTTTCTTTGTTAGTGTAATTTTTTTCTTAGCCTTTGCATACTTCAAACCAATCCTATGCAGCGTTCTTTGTACTGTTCGGATGTTTACATCCAATTCACATTTCTCCTTCACTTTTCTTGCTGTAACTTTTTCTCCAGATGTCAAAAGCCGTGTCACAGTCCTCTTCATTCTCCTTTCAGTCCTCTTGCCAATTGATCTTTTCCGTCTTCTCTTCTTTTTCCGCTCGGAGTTTGTCTTCAGCATGTATTCGACCGTTGATTTCGACAACTTCAAATCCATGGCGATCCTTCTGATGCTGAGGCCATCATCCCGCTTCTTCCGTGCCAAACAAACGACTTCTTTTGAATGCATTTTACCTCATTAAACTTAATTGTTTTACCAGTAAAATAGAACAGATAATTGATTCTAATGATGACAGCTAAATGTACAAGCAGAAAATTTGCATACAGCAACATATACATGAACTTAGCTCTTAATAAAATAGGATTTTTTGTCATGTCCGAAAAATAGTGTCGCGCAAGTTTTCGCAAAAATCACAAAAAACTAAAATTATCAAAGCCAAACTAAAAAAATGATTACACTAGTAGTGGATTTTCACTCCTCAACTACGTACTTACAATCTCAAAAGTTTTTGGCACTAGTAACCACCTTGAAGTACTTTTTTCAAAGTGTCCGAAAAATATTGTCGGGCCCCTGTAATAATTATGGCCGGTAGTGTACATGTCTTTATTTTAACAATAATTTCTGTGAGGCTGTTACCAGGTAATTCCCTAGGGGTAGACAACTACCACTTGTTCTTTATTTATTTATTTCTGGCAAGGCAAAATACGTGCTCTTTAGCTACGACTGATCGATGGAAAAAGCAACACGGTAATTATCTGTTCCCTACTGCTGTGTTGTGGTGCAGTGAATATCGGTTCGGATTCCAATTGAATTCGTTACATTCAATTACGCGCAAAAACACCTGGGAAAGATATTAATCCATCGCTTCTCCCTCCAACTATAGGTTAAACAACAGAACTGATTGGGTTCTGAAGCCTTGGTTTACAATCAGTCTACCACAGAAAGTAATGGCAACCTATGGCGGAAAATCCTCTGCCTAGTTAGTCATGTCCCATTCGAGACATGATCGCCCAAGCGTGTATCATGTATGGCACCTACTATTGTTTGAATTTTCTAAGACATTGTGTATTCCTTTTATCTTTTTCGGTTTGCTTCAAATGACTGATTCTGTTTGAAAAATGTTTTCCTATTTCTTTGAAATGTATTCTGTTCATCCATGTTTTCTTTTTATATATATATCTTTGTTATTTGTCTCTCCACGGGAGTTTTTTTTTTTTAATCATATCACCCCGAGCAAGGCGGTAACGCCACTGATGCGCAGGGGGCTACGTAATAGTGAAAAGATTGGAAAAGAGAAAGCCGGAAACCACATCCTAGACAGGAAACAAGGGATGAGCCTCTTCACCTGTTCAATAGACGTGGGTGGAGTGTGAACCGGGCGATAGTTTAGTCTATCTACTCCAACTGGAAAAAAAAGAAAAGAGTGAAAAGATTGGAAAAGAGAAAACCGGAAACTACATCCTAAACAGGGAACAAGGGATGAGCCTCTTCACCTGTTCAATAGACGTGGGTGGAGTGTGAACCGGGCGATAGTTTAGTCTATCTACTCCAATTGGAAAAAAATAAAGAAAAGAGTGAAAAGATTGGAAAAGAGAAAACCGGAAACTACATCCTAAACAGGGAACAAAGGATTAGCATCTTCACCTGTTCAATAGACGTGGGTTGAGTTACCAAAGCTTGAGCAACGAAACTCCTGAAGTATTCTAATTTTCTTTTGTCAACGTCGTCTTTGATGGCTGGATCACGTACAGTGAATGAATGGCTGCCGTATACCAAAGAATCTCCTGTACACTGAGCTATTTACGGGAAACCGAGATATTCACGGGAAATCATTCTACACTACGTTTAAATTATGTTTGCAAGAGGGACCTGAAACTCACAGGCATCGACTCTGGTAGCTGGAAACAGTTAGAAGACGAGCGTAGCGGCTGGAGATATGCTGTTCAAGGAAATATGAACGTCGGGAAAAGGCGAAACCACATTTGGGAGATCAAAAGACAACGAAGGAAGCAGATTTTCATTTCCCCATTCAGTTTTTGTCTGTGACGCCTGCAGAAGAGAGTGCCATGCAAAGATCCGCCTGTTAAGCCATTTAAAACTCTGCTTGCAAAAGGACTGAATGTTTAACCAAAGATAAATTGATGCCCGCTATACTCTATTTTAATAATTTCACAACAAGTAAGGGGAGGCCGCCACTATTGCGCAGGGGGGTTACAGTCAGAGAAAATACTGGGTACAGGGGGATTGAGGAAAGGATCAAAGATCAACAGGATTCAAGAAGATGGAAGATGGCAATTAACATTACATTTAAACTTTTGGAGATTGTGGCTATCAGGGAAGCAAATAAATGAAAGGGAGTTCTACAATCGGGAAGTGCGAGAAAAGAAACTGTTGGAGTAGAAGTGACATTTACATTTAACTATTTTAACGGTAAAAGAGTGGGACCTAAATGCCAATCTAGTAGCACGCTTAAATTCATGTGCGTGGTGCAACGGGAAAAACGCTCGTCAGAGCGGGTGCGATGAAAATATTTTGTAGAAAAAACAGAGGGAAGCTACGTCACGTCGATGAGGAAGTGACTGGAGTCGAGATGCCAAGTCAGGACCGATTACATTGCAGATCCTTCTTTGGATTTTGTTGAGATGAATAGCAGGAAGATTCGACCAGATATGGCAACAGTATTCAACTCGCGAGCGAATAGTAGAATCATAAATGTCACAATGACCCAGCCTTCCTTGAAGGTCACAATGACACAGCCTTCCTTGAAGGTCACAATGACACAGCCTTCTTGGAAATTGATGCAGCTACTGATTCGTTCCAATTCAGGTTGTTATTTGTTTCTTGTTTTCACGGTGTATTTCCTGAAAAAAAAGGTCAGTATGAACCTTCTTTTTATTGAAACTGTCAATCAGCTCTGTGTTCTTTCTATTTAAAACAATCATCAGTCAGTCAGTCAGTTAAGTGCCATACGTGATACACGCTTTGGGCGATCATGTCTCGAAAGAGACATGACTGACTGGGCAGAAGAATATCTTGCAGTAGGTTGCCATTGCTTTCTGCGGTAGTTGTTGCCAGCCAAGGCTATAGAACCCAATCTGTCCGGTTATTTGACTCATAGCTAGAGGGGGAAAAGAAGTATTTTATTATTAAGTACTAATTAGTGGGGGATCGGTTTATTACTTCATAACAATATAAAACTGATTCCCCACTTTATGCCCAGTAGAAGCCTTAATCATGATTTCAACTATCATATTTAGTCAGCCAGTTAAGTGCCAGACGTAATACACGCTTGGGCGATCATGTCTCGACTGGGCAGAAGATTATCCCGCAGTAAGTTGCCATTGCTTTCTACGGTAGAATGGTTGCCAGCCAAGGCTATAGAATCCAACCTGTCCTGTTATTTAAACCATAACTGGAGGGAAGAGACGGATTAATACCTTTCCCAAGGGTATTTGTGCGTAAGTGAATGCGAGGAATTCAACTAGAGTTCGAACTCGGCTCCTCGATTTGTCGTTCCGTGTCGATATGCACTACACCAGAACGCATATCCGCAGAGTCATACTAACCCCCAAAAAGGATATTACAGCTATAGCCAGGCTGCTGATGCTCAATTCTCACTTTCCACCGTGAAAGAGTTCAAAATTGTTGACGCATTTTTAGTGGGGGGGGGGGGTAGACATTATCGACTCTGCAGTCGCTTTCTCTTAGGCGCAAGCCTATTTCTAATTTATCGTCATTTCTGTGGGAAGTGTTCAGATAAGCGCTCCAATTCAGTTTCACCGGTTCAGACATTTACAGCTACATACATCCCACGCCCACAGAAACAGAACACCACGTTTCCTCTTTATTCCATTTGTAAGGAGGAAGTTAGCTTTTCTCGACAACTTCGTAGAACAAACTCCCGTTTGAATGCTTCGGTGAATACTATAATCTTAACCTCTTCTCAATGCAAGGGTCAATCGATATCTGTTCTCCTTATCCTTATAATTTCCACTTCCTTCTATATTCATATGACACGCCTCACACAATAACCCTCTACCACCAGCTTTCTTTTAAGTGAATATAAGTATTACAAAAATATTTCCATGCATTCTTCTTCTTCTTCTTCTTCTTCTTCTTCTTCTTCTTCTTCTTCTTCTTCTTCTTCTATGTACCCTGTCCTTTCAGGACGTAGACAATCATGGCTTTCCACGTCTACCTATCCCTGGTAGCACTTAGCACGTCTTCTCCTGTTACACCATGCAACCCTCGTTCCATCATCCACCGGATCAGGATATGTTATCCGCTGCCTACCCTGTCTCTTTTTCCCTCTATCTGGCCTGTTGGTATCAGATTCTCCAAGCCCTCCTTCCTTATTGCATGTCCCAGGAACTTCGGCTGTCTTTTCCTGATGCTCAGCATTAATTTCCTTTTCGTTTTCATCATTTCCAAGACCTCATCATTGCTCACATGCTCGATGATATTCGCAGCATCCTTCTGTAGAACCACATTTCAGTTGCTTCAAGTTTTTCCTTCATCTTTGATTATATTGTCCAGCATTCACTGCCATATTAAAGAACTGGCATCACATAGCAATCCAGTGTCTCTCTTCTTTGTTTCTTGTCCTGTTTCTTAATACTTTACTCAACTTCTGGAATGCATCCATCGCCATGCCAGTTCGCCTTCGGATCTGTGTCACACTTTCCGTCTTCTGTTATAACACTTCCAAGGTATTTAAATTTTTGTACCTACTTTATTTTAGTATCCCCGACCTGTATTTGGCATATTGGGCTGCCCTTTTTACTGATGACCATGCATTCGGTTTTCTTGCATTTTATTTGTAGTCCTTTCTTGTCACTCTTGGAGGAATAGCTTCTTTTTTTTATTTTATTGTTTTCAGTCCTTCCTCAGTTTGGTGAGGAAATATTGATTCACGTCCACAAATTATTCACTATTATCCCACGTCAGTTGCTTTAATTACGTTTCCAGAACATGGAAATAATCCTTTAGCATTTCTTAAGTGTATGCCGCGCCCAAGGTTTTAAAGAAAATGTCTATTATCTTTTTATCCCATCTCTTGCCAAGAATGCTACAGCTTAATAAATTTGAGAGTTGTGTTGCTGAGAAAACTTTTAGGTAATGTTTTATCGATGAATTGGCTTCTGTGGTAAAAAAAAAAAAAGAAGCTTTTCTCGTCCGCCATTTTTATTTATTCATCTGTACTTATTTTCTATACTTGGTTTGCTTGTACATTTATTCACTGAGCTCATATGTGCACATTCATTTATCTTACAAACTTTCCAATGAGATTTTTTGTCTCATTTTTTTCTTTCCGTTTTGCCTGGTTTTCTAAGCCTATTTAGTGACTGCATTATTTTGCAATTCCTTGTAGCAAATTTAATAACTTTTATATTTCATGAATAAAAAGGCTGAGATAAAGATTTCAGGCTTCCAGAAAATGTACGATTTTTTTTCTTTTTTTCTCCTTTTATCATCAATTTTTAAGACAATTTTGAAAATAAGGAATTGATAGAATTATTTAAAATGTTTTTTGAAGTTCTAATATAAAATGTTTTCTTTATTTGACTCATTATTATTATTATTATTATTATTATTATTTTCTGCTATGGTCGCACTACCAACCAAGTCTGCGGGAAAACATAACGCAGGTCTTGGCGTGTTGTTATGGCTCCATTTCATGTTTTTTCTATCTCCCCTATCATCCCTAACGTTACATAGACAAAGTTCTCCTTAGTGTGTGGGCTGTACTTAACAAGACAATTTTTTGTATATCTCTTAAACTGGGGTTTCCAGGGATTCTTTCAATGTGTTGTTTTGTTCCATTTTTTATCATTCCAAGTGCACCTACTATCACTGGCACGATTCTTGTTTTCAATTTCCACATTTTTCCTATTTCAATTTCCAGGTCTTTATATTTTGACAGTTTTCGAATTTCTTGGTTGCTATGTTACAATCCGCTGGACAAGCCATATCAATTAATAGGCAAGTTTTTTCTTTCTGGTTTTTAACAATAATGTCCAGCCTATTTGCTTCAATTTTTCTGTCTGTATAGATGGTGTAATCCCATAGAATGGTGACATCTTTTATTTCTGTAACCGGTGCTAGGTGATGTTCATACCAGTGTTTGTTTACAGATTTTCCATAGTGTTTGCACATTGTCCAATGTAAATATTGCCCCACTCTATCGTGACGATTTTTATATTCATTTGGGACAAGTACAAAACATCTTGAGATTAGATGGTCTATTGTTTCTTGGTATTTATCACAAAACCTGCATTTTGGATCCACATTATTATGTATAATATTTGCCTGAAAGTTCCCATTGAAAAGACTTTGGTATTGCGCTGCAAGAATAAAGCCTTCAGTCTCAGACATTAATCCAGATGCACGTAACCATCAATGAGTATTAACTTTATCAAAATTGGATTTATTGGCACGTTCTGGATATTGGCCATGCAGAGGTTTGTCTTGTCAGCGTTGTTTCATCTGTTCAAGAGCTTTATCTTTGGCTTTCATTTTCATATTTTTTTGCCGCAATAGTTGGTTCTTGGCTTATGTTTTGCTTTTCTAAAGAATCTACTAAATGTAAATCTTGTTTGTATTTACTCCCTTCTTTTATTATTGAATATTTTTGCTTTCTGTTTTCATGTTGTTTGACTAGTTGTATCATCCAGTCCTTTGTTGTTTCTTTGTATGTTAGTAAGCAAGTAGTTGTTGTCATGTATGAGAATTCTAGCTGAATAAGACCACGTCCACCTTCTTTATGGGGTATGATGAATTTTATGCTTAGAAAGAAGCTTTCTTGCTTTAGAATCCATTCGCTTGATGTCGTTTAGAGTCCAGTTTAAGATGTTGAAACTATATTAGACAACTGGGATTGCAAGGCTATTAATGGCCATAATTCTGTTCTGAGAATTTAATTCAGTTTTTAATATTAGTCGTAGACTTCTATAGTACTCTTTACGCACTATTTCTTTCATTTTTATGGTGAATTTCTTCACTTTCATTTACACCTAGGTATTTATAAGCATCTTTTGGCTTTAATTCTTTTATTGTTACAGCAGGGTCTAAGTTAATTGAGGATGTTTGTTGTAGCGACCCACATAAAACTATAGATTTAGCACATTTATTCAAATTGAATTTCATTCCAATATCTTCGCTGAAGCATTTTACAGTTTACAGAAGACCTTCCAGCTCATTATCATTCTTAGCATATAACTTTAAGTAATCCATGTAAAATAGACGGCTTATTTTCTTTTGGCCTATTTTATAACCACATTCTGTCTTGTTAAGTTGACTGGTTAATGCTATTAATGATATGCAGAATAGTAAGGGCGACAAAATGTCACCTTGAAATATACCTCTTTTGATGTTTATTTCACCAGACTTATAAGTTCCATTTATATGATTTGATTGAGGTAAAGGGTTGTTTTCCGTATCGACATACATTGTTTGATGAAATTGATGATTATGGGTGATATCTTGTATATATTTAAAGTCTTTAAGATCCAGGAGTGTGGTACACTATCGAATGCCTTACGATAATCTATCCAGGAAGTACTAAGATTTTTCTTTGCATTGAAGCGGTTTTCCAGGATCATTCTGTTAATAGGCAATTGGTTTTTACATCTGTAACAGCCACGTTTGCACCCTTTTTGTTCAAGCGGTAGTGTGTCATTTCTTTCCAAGAAGAAATATGTCTGTTTTGTTAAAATACATATAAATAGTTTGTATGTTGTCGGAAGTCATGTAAGTGGTCTGTAGTTTTTCGGGTTTTTTGTGTCACTATTCTTGGGTAGAAGAAATGTAATTCCTTTGGTCATCCATGAAGGAATTCTAGTGGGATCGTTAACCATTTCTTCAAGTGCTTTGGCTAGTTTTTTTTATGTGCCGTATTTAAATAATATAGCCAAAAGTTAGGAATTTTATCTATTCCTGGAAATTTCCAATTGTGTGATTTTTTTTATTTAACATCCTCTTCTGTGATTCCATCCCATGTCTGTTCTGGTTTAATTTTCATTCGTTCTATCTCTTGTGCAATCCAATCTACTTCTTTGTTATGTTTTTTAGGGCAAGCCCATATTTTTCCCAGAACTGTATAACTTCAATTCTTTTTTTTACCTATTTCCCTGTAAAATTTCTTTGCATCGGTTTGAAAAATCCTGTTTTGTCTGTAGAATCTTGATCTTTTTTCATAGCGTCTTATTCTTTGAGCCTTCAGTTGTATTGTTTGCTTTATTTTTTTCCTTAGTTGATAGGACTTCATTTTCATTTCTAATGTTGTTTTTCTTTCGACTCTTCTGCTTTTCCTAGTTCTTACATTTATTCCTCTACTCCGTTCATCGACTACTGATAGTTAACTTCTAAGTTGTTAGATTTCTTTTTCTATTTTTCTTTTCCAGGGTGGATCTTAATGTCTGCAAGACTGCCTTATTTTTATTTTGATGTTCAGTTTTTTTTGTTGCTGCTATTGGTGATGCATATATTGCTTCATTGAGATTTATATGAGTGTCTTCTTCATACAAAATTAATTTAAGTGCTGTATTGTAGTGCTTAATAGTTTCGAGGTTATGCTTTGTTAGTTGTAATTTTGGGAGCTGTTCTCGTTCCTCTATTGCAATATTTTGTATTTGACTTATTTGGTTCTTGATTTCTTCCTTGGCTTCTTGTATACTGTTCTTGTCTTCCTTAAAATACTGTTCAATGTGTTTTGAACTCGTTTTATTGTCGTCTTGTAACTGACTCAGATCACACCTTTCCAGCACTTCTAAACTTACAGCATTATCTTCACAGTAATTTGTGTGTATCACGGTTTCTACATTATGATCTGTGGCTTGTTTGATGTTACTACTTTTTATTTCTGATTCCGGTTCCGTTTCATATTTTGTTGATTCGTCTATTCTGGTTGCAATTCTTTTTATCTCATTAATTTCAGCCTCTGTCAATCGGTTATTTTGCATGATGTATCTTCGTACATTGGCTAATTTATTTTCGTCTATGTACTTTCTATTTGTTTGTCCAAACTTTTCTCGCCAAATGTCATATGTTTGGCGAGTGATGTTTTTTTTAGGTTTGAATAACGCTTCATGAAATGCAGCCATAACGACTTTGAACTCCTCACTAGACCATTTTACTTATTCTTTCTTTAAATATACGGTTATAGATCTAGCTGGAGAATTTTCAGGGCCATCATTAGGATTATACTGGTTGTGGGGACCTGAAGATTCATTCTTTGTGTAGGAGTTTGTTCCTATGGCAGATTTTTGGACTTCAGGTAGGTTCCCTTCTAAAGGACGAACTCCCTGTTTACCCACTGGAAAAGCCATACTGGACTTTTTATTTCTATTTGTATTTCTCATATTTTTCCACAAGTGCAAAAAAAAAGCCAACCCAAAGTTGCCCGGCACGTTGGGTAACGGTCTTTACAAACAGGGTCCCGAAGCCTGTAGGGGATCGTTTGTGACCTCATAACGCAGTAGCAATTCACTCCTCGGCACGATTAACACCTTGAGTTGCGGGTTGTTGTTGTTCGGAGTTTTCCTTCTCCTAAATAGGCTTCAAATTAACAAACAGTTTCATGTATTTATATATGCAATGTATTTTATCAATGTGTTATACGACATTGATATAAAGCAAAAAAATAGTTGCAAGTTATTCAAGGGAGATAACTGACAAGCAGAAAAAAATGATAAATATGAATTCTTGCAATTCAAGATCATGTAATAAATATGTAAAAAAATGTGAATCGCTCCACCCATGTCTATTGAACAGGTTAAGAGGCTCATCCCTTGTTCCCTGTTTAGGATGTGGTTTCCGGCTTTCTCTTTTCCAATCTTCTCACTTTGTTTTTTTGTTGTTGTTGTTTTTCAATTGGAGTAGATAGATCTATCTATCGTCCGGTTCACACTCCACCCATGTCTATTGAACAGGTTAAGAGGCTCATCCCTTGTTCCCTGTTTAGGATATGGTTTCCGGCTTTCTCTTTTCCGATCTTTTCACTATTACGTAGACCCCTGCACATCAGTGGCGTTACCGCCTTGCTCGGGGTGATACGATTAAAAAAAAATACAATTATTTATTATTTCAAAACTGAAATAAATTAAAGTCCTATTACTTTTAAGCATGTTCTTTGACATACGAAAGAGATAAGGTTTTCCATATGTTGAGTCTGGCTGGTGAGGCACCTTACCAGCGTCTAAAATGAGAACCATTTCAAACTAGAGAAGAGAACTCTTTTCCTGTACTAATAATCTTTAAACCCACTGTACTTTCCAACGTATAAAATGTCTTATTTACACTGTTCAGAATGTTGCCCTCGAGGACACATGGATATAGGCGTTGGTTAATTCCAGTGACTTGACCCAAAGAGTTTTGAGATCAATACATGGCTACAGCAGTGGTGAACAAATAACTTCGAGAGTTGAGTTAAAGGAAGATAAGCACATGGCACCCGGAAGTAGCATCGCACATAGAACGAGAATGATAACGGGTTTGGTTCAAAATTCTTAGCACTTGAAAAAGGCCGAAGCTTACAATGTCCGAAACGCCGTAAACATGGCAATAAAGATGAGGACAACAATAAATAATGAAAATACTACCAAATCTCAGAAGTTTAGACAAATATTGAATAAAATGCTATTTGAATAAATATTTAATGAGTGAACAATAAATTTATAACTTAGGTTTTTTTCAGTTTTATCCTTGTAAAATCCTCGTTTTCCAATAATTTATGCCGAAAAACTGAAGTGATAATTTGTGAGAATGGCTCAGTAGCAGAACAAAAAATATTCTGTAAGATTCCAGCTTAGGAATGTCTTTTCAAAAAGAAACAATCAGCTCTCAATTTTCTTTATACTTGTAAAATCCCTACCATCAGAAATGAATAGAGTGGTTGAATGGAATCCCTGGATAAAGGTACCCACTTGATTCTCACAGCAGCAAGCAGAGCAATCATAAACTATAACACTGCAATGCCAATAATAGGTTGTTAGGATGTATATTTAGCAAAGAATTGGTTTCAAGTTTCTGGGAAATACCATGTCTGCTTTTAGTATACTTAAATGCCATTAGTGCTGAGAGAATTCACTTGCAGTAAAGGACCTTGCCAGCAGGAATATTCTGCCCAGACTATGCAAATTTTATATGCAAATATATGCAAAAGTATGAACACACTGACACATACATAAATACACACACACACACACACACACACACACACACACACACACACACACACATACATATAAGGAGAGAAAGAACGATTGATAAATATATGCAAAATATAAACATATATCTAGACAGATGTGCGTTGTGGTGCAGTGGTTATCATCTCGGAAAGAGAAATCGGTGAACCGAGTTCAAATTCCAGTTGAATTCAATGCATTCACTTACGCACAAATACCCTTGGGAAAGGTATTAATCCGTTTCTTTCCTCCAGTTATGGGTTAAATAAGATAAAAATTGGATTCTATAGCCTTGGCTGGCAACCAGTCTACCGTAGAAATTAAGAGCAACCTACTGCGGAAAAAAACTTCTGCTTAGTCAGTCATGTCTATTTCAAGACATCATCGCCCAATCGTGTATCACTTAACTGACTGATAAACATATATAGGCATCTATATATAATACACACACACACACACACACACACACATACATATATATAAACTTATTTATAAATGGAACTTTGTCTGTGTGAGTGTGTTACCTATAGACACCGAAACGGCTAAACGGATTTTCTTGAAAATTTACAGTTGTACTATTAGCGTCTGCTAGTGTTCTTAGCTAGGTTTTGTGTCGAGGTACACCCGATAAATATCGAAAATCGATAATAAAAAAATCGGGTTATAGATACACTCATAGACAAAGACATAAGAAACGATATTCAGAAGTTTCAAGGTTGCAGTTCTTACAATAGTGCAGAAAACCGATATATATATATATATATATATATATATATATATATATATATATATATATATATATAAAAGGCAGGATGTTTGTGTGTGTGTCTGTTTATCTGCCTGTATGTCTGTATTTTTTTCAGCCTTTTATTTTAGTTTTTGCTTCGGTTTTGGCTCTAAGTAGGTATAATTGTAGTTCTTGGTCTCAGCCATGATACTATTTACTCAGAGGACTTATTTAGCCTTCAAAATTCAGTTTACGACGAAAAAAACTTATTTGATATCGATACCAGAAAATCAAAATTTGACTTACATCCATTCATTTTTCTTTCAGTCTACGGTTTCGCTTTAACTGGAAACAACTATTTCTTTTTTAGTCTTTGGTGCCAACGTCCAAAAAGTCTGAGCTCCAGGACCATGGATTTGTTTTAAAGCTTTCATTTCACCCGAGCAATGCCGGGTTATACTGCTAGTATATATATATATAGTTAGCCACTCGTATCCGAGGATGTCTGTCTACAAGGGCGTCTAACTAATCCCCATTGTAGATGCCTGCTCAGGCACACTCGTGTTTGTTTAACACCCACAGAACCCACTTGTGGTTTATGCTGCAACTTGGCTGTTTATACAATTTAATTTTATACAATTTATACACTCTAAAATTTATACAATAAACACAAAATTCGTGGTCGAGAGGTCTAAAACGCGCCAGATCAATTAGTGGCTTCCCCCATGTGGATAGGGGTCGCAGGTTCGAATCTTTCCGAATGACATATTTTCGTCACAAAAATTCATCGTAAATAATCAGGCCGGTAGAAATAAATATATATACTCTTTGATGATAAAACAGAATACATACTTAAATACGAGTATCGATCAAAAATAATGTTCAAACAAATTATATATATATGTGCAGTTAATGTATATTTGGCCACCAATCTGTCTTTTAAACATGATTCGTTAAAAACGTCCGACAAGGAAGATTTTATTAAGTTTTGATTTAAGTTTTCCAGAATTCTTACATTCTTCTTTTTTGCTGGAGATAAGGAATGTAAAAATGTTCCAATATTTTCGACTTTCCAATTGCTTTCAGCCTCTTCACAGGCCATTTTCAAGGTTGTTATTTTTCCGTTGTTGTTATGCTTTCATGTTTGACTGTAATGTCATTTTTTGTTTCAGTTTTTGGTTTTTTGAGTTCTTTAAAAGTGTCACGTGATGCGCACGGTGAGCATCGTGTGAGCGTCTGTATATTTTTTAAAACTTTCAAAACTCCATTTCCATTGTTAAATAATGTAAGTTCGATCGTATGAGAAAATTGTTTGGTATATGGGGCCTCTCTTACAGCGAGGTGCCTTTCATATTGTGATTTAAATACTATTTTTGTATTTTCAATCAAAATTTTTCTTGTAAGTTACGGGTTAATAAATATTTTTATTGCACTATTATTACTAGATAGGTGGTATGTAAGGCGTCTATTTAGGGAAGTGGTAGTATGGCCAATATAGGTAATTGATTTATGACAAGAAACATAATCTTGTACAGAGAATTGAAATTCATAAACTATATTTGCCATCACTAGTTTAGATTTGATGGGGTTATTAATATTAGAAACAACAAGGTTTGCTGTCTTCTATTTGAGGAATTACTGCAGATATATGGCTTTTAATAATTTTTTCGTGTAGAAAATTCGTCCTGTTTATACTTAACGTGCATTTGCTAAATTCGTTGGTTTTTAACTCTATATTAACGTCAAGAAACGGGATTTTGTTATTGTCCATGAGTTCATAAGTAAATTTCAGCGAAGAAATGTTTTTAACGAAATATATATATATATATATACACAAGTATAGGGTTGTTATAGATGGAATAAAATTCCGATTTGTCTATACTTCGAAATTCCTGAAGAAGTCCGGAGCGTACAACGGCTGAAACATCGTAAACATGGCAGTAAAGATGAGAATAGTAAAGCTGGGAACAATATTTTTTTTATATCGGTATTTTCCTAGCTATTTACATTATTCGGACTATTGGGTGGGTCCTTGTTGCCAGTCTGGTTGCACGCTTAAATTCTAGTGGCGGGGGCACCAGTGACTTAAGTTCGTCGGAGCAGAAGCCATGAATATATTTGTAGAATAGACAGAGGGAAGCTACATCCCGCCGGTGAGAAAGTGGTGCTGGAGTCGAGTTGCCAAGTCGGGGCCTATCACGATGTAGATTCTCCTGTGGGGCCTGTCGAGAAGGTCGGAAGATAGGGTAAGGCCGAGGAGGCGCAATATATTGCTTTCAGGGAGACTCGCTTGGCCCATGCTTATGGGTGGGTAGGAGAGGTTGCCTGTGATGGTTGACAGAGAGCAGTTTCGATGACAAATGCAGAGTAAATGTTCTTTTCTGCATTTTCTGTAGAATCCATTTTCTTTGCTTATGACTGACATTACACCCCCGGTCAAAAATTTAAGACCACTTAAAAATCTTTTGTTTCCATAACCTTTTAGATTGAAGTATTGGTAACCTTAAGTGGGGGAGGGGGGTTAAAATCTGTCCGTAAAAAAGAAATTTCTTTTTAAAGATTTTTAAGTGGTCTTAAATTTTTGGTCGGGAGTTTATTTTTAAAACGGTTACAAAGATCTAGGCCACACTGAAAAAGAATGTATCAGATATTTGTATATATTATTTGGTCTGCATATTGGACTTTTTATGCATACTTCAAGATACCGCTTTCTGTAGCGAAAGATATTTAATATGGATTGTTTAGTATCCACTTGTAGAATTTTGAAATTCTACTTACAATAAGTGCTGTAAAGTATTTTGGTATTATACACTAATGTTTATTTAAAGTCGTATTTAAGTTGTTTTGGATGAGGTGGTCGATATGTACATGAATTGTACTAAGTTTCGACAAGTCAACCTAAACGAGAATGTCGTGCATATGTGACTATTATAAGAATCTAATACTGTTTTTTTATTATTATGGATATGAGAATTTATAAATGACATTGTTTTTAAATAGGAAAATTTTTTCTATCACTTTCGATTAATTTAAATCCTAGCACTCCAACAAATGCACAGTAAATATCTTGCCGGCCATATTGTCAACATCCAGTTCTTTACAACAACAGAGGTAAGAACAGAACAAAATGTAAATGTTTATAAAACTTTTATCCGCAATTTTTATCTCTCGATGTTTTTTTTTTATATCTTATTTGAAAATTTGAAAAATACAAAAATAATTACACAGGCAGATAATATCTATCTATCTTGGACTGTTCACTATCTATCTATCTATCTATCTATCTATCTATCTATCTATCTATCTATCTATCTAGTCTGTTCATTATCTATCTATCTAATCTATTCTATTTTTTATTATCTATCTATCTATCTATCTATCTATCTCAGTCTATTCTATCTAGTCTATTCTATCTATCTATCTATCTATCTATCTATCTATCTCAGTCTGTTCATATCTATCTATCTATCTATCTATCTATCTATCTCAGTCTGTCATATCTATCTATCTATCTATCTATCTATCTAGTCTGTTCATTATCTATCTATCTATCTATCTATCTATCTATCTATCTATCTCAGTCTGTTCATTATCTATCTATCTATCTATCTATCTATCTATCTATCTATCTATCTATCTATCTATCAATCTGTTCATTATCTATCTATCTATCTATCTATCTATCTATCTATCTATCTCAGTCTGTTCATTATCTATCTATCTATCTATCTATCTATCTATCTATCTATCTATCTATCTCAGTCTGTTCATTATCTATCTATCTATCTATCTATCTATCTATCTATCTATCTATCTATCTATCTATCTCAGTCTATTCTTATCTAGTCTATCTATCTATCTATCTATCTATCTATCTATCTATCTATCTATCTATCTATCTCAGTCTGTTCATATCTATCTATCTATCTATCTATCTATCTATCTATCTATCTATCTCAGTCTGTTCATATCTATCTATCTATCTATCTATCTATCTATCTATCTATCTATCTCAGTCTGTTCTATTATCTATTCTATCTATCTATCTATCTATCTATCTATCTATCTATCTATCTATTTCAGTCTGTTCATATCTATCTATCTATCTATCTATCTATCTATCTATCTATCGCTATATATGTGAACTTGCATCAAAAAGTATTTTTAAGTATCAAAATCACTTTCTTTCAAGCTAAGTCTTTAAAGTGGATGAAAGTAAAATAATATTGAGTGAGTTTAAGTGTTTCTTTGACTGAAGAATTTGATGACTTAGCGCCAAATTGGAGTGAAATGTATAGAGTACGCTATCCTGGTGTTGATAAAATTATGACTGCTTTCCTAATCTACAAACACGCTTATTTGTGTGTGTGTGTGTGTGTGTGTGTGTGTGTGTGTGTGTGTGTGTGTGTGTGTGTGTGTGTGTGTTCACGGGGCCCTTTTACTGTGACTTTTGAAATTCCCTGTAGCCTAATAGTTATCGTGGCTATGACGGTTAACGCGACAGAAAACTTTAACTTTCAAACGACAGGCCTTAGCGAAATCACCTTCCTTCTTGCAATTGTAGTAACTCGTTTTTTGAGCCACTCACTTACTTCTAGGGGGTCTAGTGCCTTCAGAGAAAAAAAAACACCCTTTTTTAGAATGGATTTGCTAGCAACGAATGTCGGAGAGTCCTCCGCCTTTTGGCTTTTCTTTTGCTGAGAAGTTAAGGCGCTAATCCGGATTATCGATACCAATGCTGCTTAAGACAATTCCAAGCAAATATCGGTAGAATAGGCTTCAGACTTTAGGATGGAACTTTCCACACTTCGCGTTTGATTTCCCGTTTCTGTGAGGCTGAGCATTTTGTTTTCAAGAAGTCTCTGCCGAATAAGAATTGCGGATAATCCAGAAACAAAAGCGTCTTTAAAAGATTCATCTTTTGTAAACTAATGCGGCAACATCTTTGAATTGACAGTCTTTCGCCAGAACGTGCAATGCCTGAAGATATCCAAGTTTTCTCCGGTCTGTTAAATTCTGGTTACAAGTACATGACTGGCGTTTATCTCCCTTTTTTTTTTGGACGAGTTTGAGTTTTGTTTAACGGCATATCAACACCTTTGTGGGTTATTTAATACCAAAAACGTAGGGAATTAAGGTATTGTTTTTAATGTTCGGTTATAATGAGAGGATTGATTTAGTCAGATTTTGATGAATTTTTTTTATTTTAGAAACTGAAAATATCTTCTAGTTTTGTATTCAAAAATGTATTGCTGTTAATAATTTTTTCCTTAAAAAATGTGTTTGGTAATATTTTTTTTTCTTCAAAACTATACTGTTGGTAATATTTTTCATTCAAAAATGTATATTTTTCTATAAAAGTCTATTTTTATAGTTTCATAGTGTTTTGACCCCAGTTTTGGGATAAACTATTTGCCCATAGCTGGGACCCTAACAGGTGCTACCACCCCGGATCAGGGTGGACCTGAGAACAACAGCAACTAAGAGGTGGTTCCATACTCCTCACAACCTCTCAATCAGAGGCTTTGCTGCCGGATGCAGTTAACCGTCATACCCAGGACCTTTCTTGGACGAAAGTTCTCTTTAGAATGTTAATAATTTCTTCACAGTTTGTCCATTATCTAAACAGTTCGTAAGCATCGAACGATACGTAGTTTATAAGAAAATCCAACTCCTCGCCCTTAGTATACTTGAGGGAGTTTTAAAATGTTCGGTACTAATGATTCCATATTTTCCTTACTTCCGTTGATCTTACTATATAGATACAGAATTTGAGGTTTTAGTGCCCTGCCCATGTTGATATCCGAAGTCAAAAATAGCAGTGAATAAAATCAGGTAAGCTATAATTAGCTAGAAAGATTCACTACTATTTCTCTTGTAGTTTAGTCTTCATTGACAGGACGAGTTTAGCCACCGACTGCTACGTATGTGGCAGAGATTTTCATGTTTGAATACAACAGTCATTTAAAATGACACAACATATTTTGGATTAAAATTTTAATTCCTATTTTATAATCTTTTTTTTTGTGTTCACTTTGGTGAATAAATTCTTTAATGTGGTTTGATGAGAAACGGAATCACGGACAAATAATTGCAGGAGAAAATGGCTTTTACTTTATTTAAATATTCTGCTGCTTAATGTATTTGATGCATTTTTAATAGCAGATTTTCTTTTTCATCGTCAGCTAGTGACAAACAGACAGACAGACAGACAAAAATCACACGGAATAATATAGAATCAAAAGAACCATTTACATCATCTATCTCTATTTATCACTTTTTCTAATGCTTGGGTTATCTATTTTAGTGAGGCAAGTCACAATGCTATTACGTTTGATAAGGCTAACTTGGGATTAGCCTTATCAAATATTTTGTAAGGGTAATCCCAAGGTTACTATATCTTTTAAGTTCAGTCCCAAGATTAATATGTTTGATAAGGCTAATCCCAAGATTACTATTTTGGTAAGGCCTGTTCCAAAGTTATTATTTGTAAGGTGAATTCCAAGTTTACTATATTTTGTAAGGCCAGTTCAAATATTACTATGTTTGATGAGGTCAATTCCAGTTTACTAGTTCTGGTAAGGCCAGTTTCATGTTTAGTATATTTGATACGGCCAGTCTTAAGTTTACTATATTTTGTAAGGCCAATTCCAAGGTTAATATATTTTTAAGGCCAGTTCCAAGATTAATATGTTTGATAAGCCCAATTCCAAGTTTACTATTTTAGTAAGGCCAGTTCCATGTTTGCTAAGTTTGGTATACAATCAATTGATTTTAATAAAAAGATATTGGGGTTTTATTTTAGATTTTAAGGTACGTATTACTTAATTTTTTCAGCCAGTATCAGAGTAAATGGACAATATTCTAATTATTCAAGGAAGTTTCCACTCTTGAATTTTCATCTTTGTTGGGAATGGATCCAATATTCAAAATTTTATTGACAATTCTACCTAACGAAAACCATAAGTATTCTCTCACGATGGATTCCGAAAATTTGAGGAACATTGGCACTGGCTCATAGTCAAAGACATTTTTTTGGTGTTTAATAAATAAACCTTTGAGTCATTATTAATTAAATCTTTAAAAGTACTGGAAATTTATGCACATACCTAATAATTTATCAAATAAACGCAAAAACTTTTTTCATAATCATTTCACCCTAAGGAAGACAAAAATGCTACTGGTGTGCAGGGGGGTTACAATGAGCGAGAAAATGGTACAGAGGATGTTGAAGAAAAGATAAGAGATCAATGGGAATCAAGTACATAAAAGATGGCAATTGATGTTGCATTTAAACTTTTGTGGATTGTGTCTATCAGGGAAGCAAGTGAGTTCCACAAACAGGAAGTGCAAGAAAAGAAACTGTTAGAGTAGAAGCTGAGGTTACTTTTAACTAATTTAATGGTAAAAGAGTGGGACCTAAATGCAAATCTAGTAGCAGGAGTAAATACATGTGGTTGTTCAACTAGGGAAAAAATGTGTTAGAGCATTTGCCATGAAAATACTTGTAGAAAAGACAGAGGGAAGCCATATCATGTCAGTAAGAAAGTGACTGACAGTTGCCAAGTCAGGATCAATTATATTGCAGACCCTCCTTTGAATTTTGTCAAGAACCTCAAGATGAATAGCAGGAGCACCCAACCAGATATGGCAACAATATCCAATGCATGAATGAATGTTAGATTTATAAATGTGCAAAATGGATGTTGATGAGAAAGATTTTCTGGCTCGACATAGTAAACCAACCTTCCTAACAGTAGATGCAGCTATGGACTCAATGTAGTCATTCCATTTGAGGTCGATTGAGAGAGTGAGGCCAAGGAGGCGAAATGCGTTGCTCTCTAGGAGACAAGCGTCATTCATTCTAATGGTAAGCGGGAATGATTCTCTATAGTCGCTAAAAGAGAGCAGGTTCTGCTAAATTAATCACCTGAAAGGAATAATGAATGTCTATTTGAAGTAGAACTATAGTAAAGAATGTGTGTGTGTTTGATATTGTTATTATACTTGTGATGTTCAAGCCAATGTTTTAGACGAACATTCTGATCAATGAATTTATTTCTTGGTTGTGTTCTGAGATAAAGAACTCTCAGTTCTCAAGTGTTGTCAGATGGGAATCGATTATCCGGTGCTCAGAGTAAAGATTACTCTCCCAGGCATTCCATCAAATGTAGAAGGACACAAGGTCACCTTGACACTGAAAAAAGAACATAAGGTCAACCTGACCTTGTGATATCCTTATTATCAACAAAACTTTTTTTACTTAATGTTACAATGTTTAAGTTCAGGGGTAAAGCGTTGGAAGTATTTACATAAACGTTTCCTTTTTGTTATTCTTACGTCAGTAGTTTTGGCATCTCTCTAATTCCAATATATATATATATGTATATGTATATATATATATATATATATATATATATATATATATATATATCACCACACTCTTTCCTTTATCTATCTTACTCTCTTTATATTTTCTCTCTCCTCTGTCTTTCCCGCCCTCTGTATTCTCTCTGTTCCTCTTTCTTTCTCTTTCTCTCTCCCTCTCAATCACCACTCTCTTTCCTTACTCTATCTTACTCTCTTTATATTTTCTCTCTCCTCTGTCTTTCCCGCCCTCTGTGTTCTCTCTGTTCCTCTTTCTTTCTCTCTCTCTCTCCGTTCCCGCTATTCTCTCATACTATCTCTATATTCTTACCCTCCTCCTCTCTCTTTTCTTTCTCACTCTGCATTTGTTTATTTCTCTCTTCACTCTATTCTCTTCCTCTCTCTCTCTCTCTCTCTCTCTCTCTGTCTGCCTATCTCTATTTTCTTACTCCCGCTCGATATTATTTTTTCTTCTCTTTCATTTTTCTCTTTCTCTTTCACTCTGTGTGCTTCTCTTTTCTTCTCTCTTCTCTCTTTCCTTCTCACTTTGGCCCTTCTTTCATTTTCAGTCTGTCTGTCTGTCTTTTCTCTCTCTCTCTCTCTCTCTGTCACTCTTTGTCTTTCTTACTCTCCCTTTTCTCTTTTCTCTATGTGTTTTTCCTCCTTCACTCTCTTTCTTTCCGACTTTCTCGAGTCTCTACTCCTTCTCTATATTCTTTCTTTTTTTCTCTCTCTCTCTTTTTCTCTTCCTTCCTCTCTCCCTTTCTTTCTTCTCTCTATGTATTTCTTCATTTCTCTCTTCCTTCCTCTATTCTCCCTTTCTTTCACTTGAATCTGTTTCTCTCCCCCTCTCTCCCCCTCTCTCCCCCTCTCTCTATAACACATTGTTTTACTACACTTTCTCTCACTCCTCTCTTTCATTCTCTTTCACTGTCTTTCTGTCTGTCTCTATAACCAACAAGGTTCTGATTAAGTCTCTCCTCATGTCTTACATCGTATATTTTCCTTTTCTTCTTGTCTTTTTTCAGTTAACATGCCCTACTGGATCGACAACCCGAGTTTGTATCGTAGACATAAACTCATTTGATCTTCTTCGTTCAGGGCTTGTTCTTCCCGTCATACATTCTTTGTATAAGAAATCTATTCACAAAACTATTTTTTCCGAAACCTTCGTTACAAGTTGGTTGTCTGAACGGATGGGATAAAATATTGTCTAATAGCTACATTATTTTGATCACTTTATTTGGACCAATGACCTCACAAGGGTTCTTAATTTTATCTAAATTTTAAAAATAGTGTCTTGTTATTATTCCAATACGTATTTAAATTAATATCCTCATCTCTGATATTTTAACTCGTATTCTCTCAGTTATTTCGTATTACCTATCAAATTGAGATAAAATATTTCTGGTGGAAATGACTGTAAACAGAATAAGAAAAAATCCAGGGAATTACCAGTCAGCAATGACATTTTTCAGAAACACTCCTGGGAAGGACGTGCTGCTTTTACAATGAACCAGGTTAGTAATCGTCTGACTCCACTGATAAAAAATAAATCTTGCAGTGACAGAAATGTGTCTAGCAGTGACAAGTCGAGAAGTGGACAAGCCCTACATCTCATAGAATAGCCGTCACTCCTTTTTTTTCTTTATTCTTTTTCCTATTTTTTAATTGGTATCACCCTATGCAAGGTACTAAAGCCACTAAGACACGATGGGTTACAGAGTGTGGAAGAATTAAGAATATAAACATTAATAATAAGCGGAAAAAGGAAAGAGTAATCAGCTACAATGGCGAGGAAATTGTGAAGTGTCATGACTGCCAACGTCCTGGAGGGACACAGTTCATAGAAGAAGAATGCGCTTGGGTAAATGAATGGCAGATAAAGGCTTAGGAGAGATAACAAAAAGACAAAATTTATTAGGAGCTACAAGGGATAGGAAATCGTGGAGAGACATGTTTGTTAAAGGCACAAGTCATATAGAATAAGAATCGCTCATTATTATTCATTTAGAATTCTTAAAATGCAATGAAACACTAAATTCACGATTATACTTCCAGTAGCTGCAACGTGTCCAGAAGGAAAAAAGTTCAGAAGGAAAAATGTCGTTCCCCTCCATGCATAAGCCACATAGAACAAGAATAACATGAGAAATAATTGTTTTTAACTCGGTTAATCTATACCCTCAGCACTCATATTCACTTGACCTTACGCCAACTGAAGATTACCTTTTTCGATTACTTCAAAATGATTTAGCAAGGAAAAATGTCCCTAAAGTAAACCAGATTCATGTGTTCATTGAAAACTTTTTCACATCAAAAGATGTGGATTTTTACTCAAATGTTATCAAAGAACTGCCTGGTAATTGGCAATACATTATTGCAAATAATGGTGACTATATAATAAAATAATGGTGACTATATAATTAAATAAAATGTAACTGCATTTTAATTTCAGGAAGAATAAATTATATAGGGTCTACAGGGGTATCCAGTGTAAAAATGGGTATGCAAAAATGAGGAGACTTATGGTGCAAACATTGTGGCTTTTTTTTCATTAGGTCTTCTAGAGAAAATATATTAGGATTTGAATTTCAAAATAGGCCTTATTTTATTAATTTTAACCCGGTACACTCTACCCATTTTACCCTGAATGCACATTTTACCCCAGTAGACCCTAAATGAAAAAAAATAAAATAGAAATTATTTACGATTCAACCTAATACATACGCGTAATTCATTCAAATAGCTTGGGTTTGGCCTCATCAAAAATAGTAAACTTTGAACCATCCTTACCAAACATAGTCACCTTTGGATTGGCCATACCAAACATTAATATTTTGACTACTATGTTGTTCACTCCCCGTCAGTTCGAGATCGCTACCAGACGCAATATGTATCTGAGGTAATCTAGAGAACTGATTCAGAGTATGACTGATTTTACAAATATGAGAATGCATTAACTGTTTACTAAATGTATAAAGTTACTTTTCTAAGGGTCAGGGATGTTGTGCGTATGAGGATCTTAGCTTTTGTGATTGTAAGCTTTGTCAGGAGTGGAAAACCGATGACTTGTGAAGCCAATCTACTCAGTCATAAAACAGGTATTCCCTTCAAACAGAGAAAGAAAGTGACTGACATATGTTTAGATTATTGCATAAACTGGGGACTGATTGAGGTAAGAAAACTGCATAGTGCACTTTCAAAATGAAGCAACAGTTTGTCTCAGAAATTAAATATTCTTCTCTTTGAAGAAGAATTTGAATACTAACTGTACACATTTGAGAACTACTTACGACTGCTGTAGTGTCCGTGCAGGTGATTTACAGACCTACACCCACAGAGAGAAGAAAATATTTCTCTTTTTCTCTTTCTCTTTCTCAGCTCTTTCTCTCTCTCTCACCTCTCTCTCTCTCTAATCAACAAGAAAATAAATAATTAAACGTCTCCACTGACTTTCCAGTATTCTTTTACATGTTTTGTTCAGATATTTCATATCAATCATTTATCACAACAACATATATATATATATATATATACACGCAATGATATTATATATATACATATATAATAAAGATGTATCCTAAATATATATATATAATAAAGATGTATCCTAAATATATATATATATTTACGATAAATTATTTATCTAAATATATATACATTTAGGATAAATTATTTGCTGCCTCGATACACTAAATATATATTATTTTAAATCCAAACGTAATAAAATCACGTTTAAATCTGGTCATAACACATTACATTGCATTTGAATACATGGTTCTGTTGTTATTGCACGCTATCACGCGGTGTGACGTCATAGAACCGCATTGCAAATTTAAGAACTGCGTTTGTTATTTTTGGTAACTACTGCCGTTACTTAGCGGAGTTTTATGTCAACACAAGATAAAATCGTCGCTGATGGTGAATGTGTTACCGTCCTTACAACCTCTCTGAAGTTGGCTCATGTGAGCCGAAAGCTTAGAACCAACTTAATAAAATTTATCCAAATGTTAGAGAATTTTTGTCTTTATTTTCAACTGAAATTAAAGCCAAAATACGATGTTTAGACCGGTTCAGGATTAAACATAATAGATATTCATTGCCTCTTATATTTAACAGTATATGTCTAGAAAATGATTGGCTGTCTCGATACGCTATATATATATATATATATATATATATATATATATATATATATATAATAAAGATGTATCCTAAATATATATATATATATATATATATATATATATATATAAGTAAAATATGTACCGATGAAACCGAAATTATTGAAACCTGAGTAGCATGTAAGTAGTGAACATTTCGATCTTATATATATATATATATATATATATATATATATATATATATATATATATATATATTGTTATCATTGTGTAATAAGTGTTTCCAGGAACGTTCTTCACATAGGAATCAGGGTGAGGAACCATATGAAAACAGGTTTTATGCTGGAAGTATGGATTTATTGAGTTTAGAAGACATGATTACAAACTCGCTTTCCTGTCATTATGAAGAAACCTTCTGTGGATTCTGTAGCAGTGTCTCTTTTATTCTCAGACGCCCACTCTTCCTTTGAGGAGTGGAATATAAAATAGCAACAGTAATAATAGTGACACATTCTCACAGAACACTTCAATGACTCCATACCTGTCCATTCTTGAAAACTTACGCTCGTTGTTTGTCCATTTGAAATGTTCGCATTTAGGATACATCTTTTTTTTTTCTTTAGGATACATTATTATTTCTTAATTAACAAAGGGATTCGCATATTTTTACCTTCTTCCGTAATTGTTTCGCCTTTCGCCGAGAATGTAGTTTACCTCGACAACATTTTATTACACATCGTCAAGTGTAAACGTCTCTATATATTTGCGGTGCTGACTAGATCGGTAGAACGACTAAATGGTTCGATATCAGAATTCAGCAACATTTACCTGTGAAAACTGGGTAACGACCTCAGGAATACATACGGGTCTTTGATTGCTGAGTAATACATATATAATCCAACTTATGCCGTAAATTTTAGCACGGATTATTTATCCTGTTAAGTCGTACTCAGACAAACCATCATATAAAGACATTGAAAACGATTTACGTTCGGATTAGATAACCCTCTCTCTGTAAACAGAGAGAGTGTTTGTTTGGACTGAACATTATTTCCATGTAAATCGTCTTCCGTCTTTATTAGGTTTTCTTTCACCAATTTTATGCAAATTTATAACATACGATCTTTCGTTTTGGTTCCGTAGAGTGTCGGTGAAAGCAGTCGGCTTTGTTTGGTTTTATTTTTTACTTCCCCCTTTAACAATTTTTTGTCCTTTAATTATAGATAATAAATTGGTTTTATTCTTTTTAATGTGATAATAAATTTTTTCACCCATGCAAAATTATATTTATGATATATTATGAAAATTATATTTATGACAGAGAGAGAGACAGGCAGACAGGCAGACAGACAGACAGACAGAGACAGAGAGTGATAGAGAGAGAGAGAGAGAGAGAGAGAGAGAGCGAGAGAGAGAAATGGCTGTACTATGGGGGTTATATTATACGTCCCCCCTTATATTATATTATACGTCCCCCCTTAAGTAGAGTAAAAGTTGTGCCCTGTAATCCATTAAAACCTCAATATTTTACTAGAATATTTAATATTTAATGATATTAAAAAATGGAAATGAAGTGGATTTTTTCGCCAATGTGTTTTTCTTATTATTTCTGTTTCAAAACTTATTTCCAAATTTTAAGGGAAAATTACTTTGTTGTAACATTAATGTTATCAAAACAACAGCTCTTGCATACTCCCTTTATTTCATCAATTTTGGTGAATTTCCTGTCTTTGAGACAAAAGATGTTCAATTCTGTTGATTCCCAAAGAACAAATATGGCCGACTTTACTTTTTGTGAACAATTGTTATAAACACCAGCCTACTTTGTGTTTTATTATTTTCGAGCTGAGTGCATTTTATTTGCAATCTTATTTTTTCAAATAAGAGCTTTTTTTTAAAACTGGGTAAAAATTACTGGAACAGAATTTTGCTGCTTTTGGAACAAGAGAACAAGGAAGAGTTGAGAGTATCATGAATAAAGAGCAGAGTATTTAGCTATTCTTGAAACTAATATAAAACCAAGGGCACAACATCTGTCTTTGGAATGTCACTAGACCTGAAACGCATGGCACGAATTGTTAGAAAATATTGAGTTATCCAGAAATTTCACGCCTACTTTTAATTATTCTTATTTTCAAACGTTAGAACAAATATAAATACAATTAGTTTATTATATTTCCGATTAGAAGAGACTTCAAACTGTCTCTTGACAAAGTTTCAAATGACTTAATTCCTGTCAATTTTGCATTCCGATGAAAATGAAATATTATAAGGTGCATCCAAAACAATTGATTCTTTTTTATTACCATAAATCAAAAACATTCGCAAGCCACTGTTGGTAAAATTCCCCATAATTTATGGATAAAGCACAGGGATTAGTTTATGCATTGATTATAATAGAGAATCAATCTCCCGAATGTATATTATATAGTAACAACAGTCCATGATGGTCACAAAGTCAGGGGTCAGTTTATGTATTGATTATAATTGAGAATCAATCTCCCGAATGTATATTATATAGTAACAACAGTCCATGATGGTCACAAAGTCAGGGGTCAGTTTATGTATTGATTATAATTGAGAATCAATCTCCCGAATGTATATTATATAGTAACAACAGTCCATGATGGTTCCAAAGTCAGGGATCAGTTTATGTATTGATTATAATAGAAAGTCAATCTCCCGAATGTATATTATATAGTAACAACTGCCCATGATGGTCCCAAAGTCAGGGGTCAGTTTATGTATTGATTATAATAGATAATCAAATTCCCGAATGTATATTATATAGTAACAACTGCCCATGATGGTCACAAAGTCAGAGATCAGTTTATGTATTGATTATAATAGAGAATTAATCCCCGAATGTATATTATATAGTAACAACAGTCCATGATGGTCCCAAAGTCAGGGGTCAGTTTATGTATTGATTATAATTTAGAATTAATCCCCCGAATGTATATTATATAGTAACAACAGTCCATGATGGTCACAAAGTCAGGGGTCAGTTTATGTATTGATTATAATTGAGAATCAATCTCCCGAATGTATATTATATAGTAACAACTGTCCATGATGTTCACAAAATCAGGGATCAGTTTATGTATTGATTATAATTGAGAATCAATCTTCCGAATGTATATTATATAGCAACAACAGTCCATGATGTTCACAAAGTCAGGGATCAGTTTATGTATTGATTATAATTGAGAATCAATCTCCCAAATGTATATTATATAGCAACAACAGTCCATGATGGTTCCAAAGTCAGGGGTCAGTTTATGTATTGATTATAATAGAGAATCAATCTCCCGAATGTATATTATATAGTAACAACTGCCCATGATGGTCACAAAGTCAGGGATCAGTTTATGTATTGATTATAATAGAGAATTAATCCCCGAATGTATATTATATAGTAACAACAGTCCATGATGGTCCCAAAGTCAGGGGTCACTTTATGTATTGATTATAATTTAGAATTAATCCCCCGAATGTATATTATACAGTAACAACAGTCTATGATGGTCACGAAGTCAGGGGTCAGTTTATGTATTGATTATAATTGAGAATCAATCTCCCGAATGTATATTATATAGTAATAACAGTCCATGATGTTCACAAAATCAGGGATCAGTTTATGTATTGATTATAATTGAGAATCAATCTTCCGAATGTATATTATATAGCAACAACAGTCCATGATGTTCACAAAGTCAGGGATCAGTTTATGTATTGATTATAATTGAGAATCAATCTCCCAAATATATATTATATAGCAACAACAGTCCATGATGGTTCCAAAGTCAGGGGTCAGTTTATGTATTGATTATAATAGAGAATCAATCTCCCGAATGTATATTATATAGTAAGAACTGCCCATGATGGTCACAAATTCAGGGATCAGTTTATGTATTGATTATAATAGAGAATTAATCCCCGAATGTATATTATATAGTAACAACAGTCCATGATGGTCCCAAAGTCAGGGGTCAGTTTATGTATTGATTATAATTTAGAATTAATCTCCCGAATGTATATTATATAGTAATAACAGTCCATGATGGTCACAAAGTCAGGGATCAGTTTATGTATTGATTATAATAGAGAATCAATCTCCCGAATGCATATTATATAGCAACAACAGTCCATGATGGTCACAAAGTAAGGGATTGAAGGTAATGTTGACAACGTTCCTGGATATAGAGTGTCCTCTTAGCATCTGTTGACCATGTCCGTCATAGTATATGGATATAGAGTAACCTCGCCGCACGTAATCTGTTCAATGAAACAACGTCAAAGACCATCACTCTCGAATCAGACACTCTCCAAAATCGGATTTGATGTCCAATACTCGAAACAATATGGCCGCCTTTTATACACGTCGCATTGAATATTTTGAGCTTCCTGATTGTTTAAGCCTTCTATTGGTGAACTATAAAATGAGTTGACTCTTGGGGGTCTGCACAGTATAACAGGTACCAAAAAGTCTAACAGCCACAAAACGATATGTGCTGTGTACGGTGGAGTTGTTTTAGTTGATAGAATTGTACGAAAGCAGTTCGTTAAGTTAGTGATTGTAGTCTTATTGATGAAGAACGCTCAGGACCCCCCACTACAGATGTACGATCAAAACAAGACATTGATTAGGAATAACCTGTATTACACAATGCAGGAATTGGCAGAAACATTAAATTTATCAAAATCCACCATCCATGGTCACTTAGTGAAGCTTGGGTACTTAAAATTCTATGATGCTTAAATACCACACACTCTGAGTGAAAAGAATCTTTTGTATTGTATTTCTATCTGACTTGCTGTATAAGTGCAATGAAAATGTACCCCTTTTTTAAGCAAACTGTGATAGATTATGAAAAATGGATTGTTTACAACAATGTTCAGCAAAACAGTTCCTTTAGTAAGCAATACGAGCCAACTTTAGCCATCCCAAAAGTAGATCTTCATCCTACGAAAGCCATGCTGTGCATCTGGTGGGATTGAAAAGGATTCCTGTGCTGCTCGCAACAAAACGAATTAAAGGCAGTAGTTCAAGAAATATGAACAGAATTAGAGAACAGGAAGGGTGTTTTTTTTCCATCAGGATAATGCCTCACATTTCTTTAGCGACCCAGCAAAAATGATTGCAGCTTGACTAGAATGGATTATCCTAGCCACCAGATTCACCAGATATTGTTCCTTCAGATTTTCATTTATTCAGATACTTGCAAAATTCTCTCAATGATAGAAATTCTAATTCTTTAGATGACAAAAAAAAAACACTTTAATGAGTTCTTTGACCAGAAACTAGCGAAATTCTTTAAAATTGGAATCTTTAAAAGGAAAAGTGAAGAAAGGTTGTGCAACAAAAACGGTACATATTGAGTTGAACAAGTATTTAATGAAATAATCTTCTTTTGTGATTTAGTTACCCTTAAAAGTTGACATAAACTTTCCGGATAATCCAATACTAACATGACAGCACAATTAAGCTATTGGCTTATCACACAACGTCCAGACGTAAACCACATTGAAGATTTATGGGCATATTTGAAAAAAAAGAAGTAAGAAAAAGAAGTCCTTCAAATTTGGAGAAACTAGAAACTATTGCCAAGAGCAAAATACCAATCAGCTTGTGTAGTGAACTTGTAAGGAAGAATAAAAGTTACACAACTGATTGTTGAGGCAAAAGGGCGAATAATTGACCTATGCGAAATGTTTTTGGGTAAATTTGTCATTATTGTTTAACATTAAAATTAAAATTAAAATTTTCGTGTGGCTTTCACTGAACATTCACTGAACATTCTTTCCAATTAATTCATCATCTGCGAAAAATCTGTAATTAGGGAACAGGTGTGTATAATTCTGCCTACAACTCTCTCTCTCTCTCTCTCTCTCTCTCTCTCTATATATATATATATATATATATATATATATATATATAAGAAAAATTAAGGCAGGCACGTTATTTGATGGTAAATCGGAAGTATGGGTTAATTCAGGCGAACCATCATCAGCTTCCGTCTTTATTGTACAAAAGATTCGTGTAAAATCTTTTGTACAATAAAGACGGAAGCTGATGATGGTTCGCCTGAAATAGGCCTACACTTCCCATTTACCATGAAATAACGTGTCTGCCTTAATATTTCTTATATTTGCTCTACATGTATTTATATACATATATATTTAGAGCTCTCTTAGAGAGTTATCCTACCACTGTATGTACAGGATACTCCTTTGGATTCTTCTATATCTACACCACATGCTGATATATATATATATATATATATATATATATATATATTCGAAACATATATTGTTAAATATAACAGACAATGGATGTCAGTTATGTTTACTCATGAGCCGTTCTAAACTTCGTATTTTGGCTTTAATTTCAGGAAAAAATAAAGACAAAAATTGTCCAACATTTGGATAGTTGTTTATTATGCTGGTTCTAAGCTTTCGACTTACATGAGCCATCTTCAGAGAGGTTACAGGGACGTTAACATAAAAACATCCACCATCATACGTCCAGTAATAACGTAGTCCTGGAGCTTGTGCAGAACTCCAGCATGCCAAATCTTGACAAACGCTTTCAAGTTATCTACAGCCACCGCTTTAGCTTCGCAATTATTATCATGATCCTGAAATATATATATATATATATATATATATATATATATATATATATATATATATATTCATGCAGGTTTCATTGAATAATATAGACAAGTTTTGTCTATTAATTTTGTGTAGGATCCGTTCATACCGTCTGATATACTTGATGGTGATGTCATTGAAAGACAACAAAAAATCACAGTAATTGTTGATTTTTTTTATCGGGTCTAAGCTTTCGGCTCACACAAGCCATTATCAAAGACTAAATATTAACACACAGTAAACATAGAACATTTAAGTTATTAACAATGAAGAGAATTGAATTGAAAATATAAGTCCATCCCTACCGTGGCGGATGGCCGAAGACAGTGACAAAATAGTGGCATTGTGGTGTTGTGGTCCCTGGTCTGATTACAGACATTTGAGTACGTTGTTGGAAATATCAAAATTGATTGTATTCAAACCAGGTTTAAATTGTTTAATGTAGATTGCTTCGAGGATTTTTAGTTTATGTTTATTATTTTCTTGTTTAAGTATGTACGTGTTATCAACAAGCGTGTGAAGTGTGCGTTGATAACCGTGTTGTTCTAAATGACGGAATATATTTGAATTTTAATTTAAGTGCAACGTCAGACGCCGTGAGAGCGAATTTGTGGTGTGGCCAATGTAGATATTATTGAGGTTGTTAGAGATACATTCTCTAAATGGACATATGAATTTATATACTACATTGGTTTTTTGCAAATCACTAACAGTGGGGGAAGAGTCGTTGCGGACGAATGAATTAGATGTAGAGGATTTAATGTCATATATAATAAACTTAATTCTTTTGTTAGAGTCTGTCAAACATTGTTTCTGCTTATTTTTTTATAAAATCCGTTCATACTCACGGATAATATTTCACGTATTATAATTGAAAGATGTAAAAAATGAGCTGTAACTTTGACAAATGATTTTATTATTCATTTCTCGATGTTCCCAAGTACTTTCAATCTTCTTCCGAGATTTTCAGCAACACAGTTTTGCGGTTATTTCATGTTACCCCAACACACACCCCTGAAGACGATCTCGGAAGAAGATGGAAAGTAAAACTGTAAAAAGTCATCTCCCTTCAGAGAGGTCCTATATATTTTTTTTTAATCGTATCACCCCGAGCAAGGCGGTAACGCCACTGATGTACAGGGGACTACGTAATAGTGAAAAGATTGGAAAAGAGAAAGCCGGAAACCAGATCCTAAACAGGGAACAAGGGATGAGCCTCTTAACCTGTTCAATAGAAGTGGATGGAGTGTGAACCGGGCGATAGATAGATCTATCTACTCAAATTGAAAAAAAAAAAACAAAGTGAGAAGATTGGAAAAGAGAAAGCCGGAAATCACATCCTAAACAGGGAACAAGGGATGAGCCTCTTAACCTGTTCAATAGACGTGGGTGGAGTGTGAACCGGGCGATAGATAGATCTATCTACTCCAATTGAAAAAAAAACAAAGTGAGAAGATTGGAAAAGAGAAAGCCGGAAATCACATCCTAAACAGGGAACAAGGGATGAGCCTCTGAACCTGTTCAATAGACGTGGGTGGAGTGTGAACCGGGCAATAGATAGATCTATCTACTCCAATTGAAAAAAACAAAGTGAGAAGATTGGAAAAGAGAAAGCCGGAAATCACATCCTAAACAGGGAACAAGGGATGAGCCTCTGAACCTGTTCAATAGACATGGGTGGAGTGTGAACCGGGCGATAGATAGATCGATCTACTCCAATTGAAAAAAAAACAAAGTGAGAAGATGGGAAAAGAGAAAGCCGGAAACCACATCCTAAACAGGGAACAAGGAATGAACCTCTTAACCTGTTCAATAGACGTGGGTGGAGTGTGAACCGGGCGATAGATAGATCTATCTACTCCAATTGAAAAAAAAAAACAAAGTGAGAAGATTGGAAAAGAGAAAGCCGGAAACCACATCCTAAACAGGGAACAAGGGATGAGCCTCTTAACCTGTTCAATAGACGTGGGTGGAGTGTAAACCGGGCGATAAATAGATCTATCTACTCCAATATATCAAACAATTTTCTCCTACTATGAACCTTACATTATTTAACAGCAGAAATGAAATTTTGTATGTTTTTTTTTTCTAAATAGACCGACGCTTACGCGATGTCCAGCCCAACGCGTCACATGATAGCTTTAAAGAACGCTCCTTTTCAAAAATAAAAATTATGTTTCACTCAAAACATGAGAATAAAATAACCATATTGCAAAAATAACATCCTTGAAAATGGCCAGTGAAATGGCTAAAAGCGCTTAGAAAGTGAAAATGATGGAACATTGTTACATTCCCTATCTACAGCAAAAAGGCAAACATGTAAGAAAACTGGAAAAAATGAATAAAAATGTTTAAAATCTTCCTTGTCGGTCGTTTTTAACGAAACATGTTCACACACACACACACACACACACACACACAACGATTATGCTATTCCCAAACAAAAATGAACTATTGAATGAAATAACAGAAATTATGTCTAAGTGTAACCATACCAAAAAATACTTATTAGGTTCATACAACCATGGATGAAAACGTCATAATTTTTGTAATTTTAAAAATTGCGCGTTTAAAAATTACCCGTTGCGTGACCGTTCAAAAAATAAAACACCGTTATGTGAGCGTTCTTAAAAAAAAAACCCCAAAAAACCGCTAAAATCAGTTATTGCAAATCACCTGAAGACACCACTCATGGTAGAAACTTAGGTCGTGTAATAACTCGTTTACAATAATATATATATATATATATATAACAGCATACTTTTATTAATCCATATTTTTCATGCCAGTAAACTTACTATATCAGTCAGTTAAGTGCCATACGTGATACACACTTTGGGCGATCATGTTTCGAAAGAGACATGACTGACTGGTCAGAAGATCATCCCGCAGTAGGTTGCCATTGCTTTCTGCGGTAGACTGGTTGCCTGCCAAGGCTATAGAACCTAATCTGTCCTATTATTTAACCCATAACTGGAGGGAAGTGACGGATTAATACCATTCCCAAGGATATTTGTGCGTAAGTGAATGCAAGGAATTGAATCGGAATTCGAACTCTGCACTCCGATCTCCCGTTCCGAGACAATAACCACTGCACCACAACGCACATCCTTTATTTATAAGTTTATAAGTATAGCAAAATGTATACATTTGCCTATATAAACATTTGATTGTGTTTGTGCATGTTTTACAACAGTTATTGTATATATTCAACATATACGAAGATAATTTATGAAGATATAAAATGAATCTTTTCACAGTTTCTTTTTTCCTTTTACAAAAAAAGTGAAATAGCAAAGTAAAAAAAGCGGGCAAAAAAACTTAATTGTTCTACATCTTCTCTGAAAACAATGGTAGGTTTGTCAGCTTGACCAGCAAGTAGGCCACTTATATCAAATAAAAATGCAATAAAGAAACAGTTTGAGTAAAAAGAAAAGAAATAAGAACTTTATAAAATCGTCTGTATACTGGAAATGATTTACGTCCAGTGTGAGAGGCGATTTTCAAATGTAAAGATCATAAAGACATGGTTAAGAAATTCGCTGTCTGAGGAGAATTTGGAATCATCCATATTGCTATCCATTGAAATGGAATTGGTAGATGAATTGGATGTAGAAGCAATTATTGGCAGATTCGAACAATCATTCAGTGAACATAAACGATTGTTCTTAATAGAGTGGAATGCAAGTAGTCCACTATTTTATCTTTTGAACTAACTGATAATATGTCAGTTAAGTGCCATACGTGATACACGCTTTGGGCGATCATGTCTCAAAAGAGACATGACTGACTGGGTAGAAGATTATCCCGCAGTAGGTTACCATTGCTTTCTGCGGTAGACTGGTTGCCTGCCAAGGCTATAGAATCCAATCGGTCCTATTATTTAACCCATAGCTGGAAGGAGTATAGATAGATTATATTACATTATATTGAGTATAATTAGTGGGGGATCAGTTTATTACTTCATAACAATAGAAAACCGGTCCCCCGCTTTATGCCCAGTAGAAGTTTTAATTGTTTTCAAATATTATATTCAGTCAGTTAAAGGCCATACGGGATACACGCTTTGGGTGGGCAGAAGATTATCCCGCAGTAGGTTGCCATTGCTTTCTGCGGTAGACTGGTTGCCAGCCAAGGCTATAGAACCCAATTTCTCCGATTATTTAACCCATAACTGGAGGGAAGAGACGGATTAATAACTTTCTCAAGGGTATTTGTGCGTAATATATGCAAATTGTCTAGTAAACTATTTAAAAATATCAGTCAATTACTTAAGATTAAAAAATAAATAAAAGATTAAATTATAACATTCTGTATTTACATTTGGTGATATCTGTCCTTCTATATGCCAGAAAATGCTGGAGAATTTCTTCAAAGATGAAGAAAAGACTCGAAGCAACATAAATCTGATTCTACAGAAGGATGCTGAGGATACCATGGACCGAACATGTGAGCAGCGACGAGGTTTGGGAGAGAATGGAAACGAAAAGGAAACTTATATTTAATATCAGGGAGAAATAGCTGAACTTTCTGGGACACGTGATGAGGAAAGATGGTTTGGAGAATCTGATACTCACAGGGCAGATAGAAGGAAAAGGAGAAAAGGGGTAACAGCGTGTGACATACATGAGGAGCTTAAGCAAATGGATAGCGGTGCAGGGTTTGGGAGAAATACCAAGACAAAAGATATTAAGAGCAACAAGGCATAGGAAGATGCAGGGGGTCATGATCGCCTACGCTCCAAAGAGACACGGCGTATAAAAAAGATCTACTGCCGGTAATATGTACTGACTACATTTACATTGTAATTACTAAGAAATACACTTTTTTTCAAAAAAAATCTTAATTGTACTCATTTTTTCATACATGTTTTCAAAATTTATTTATTCGTTATGTAAATTAAATGTTCGTTGTGGTGTAGTGGATATCGGCTCGGAACGAGAAATTGGGGAACCGAGTTCAAATTCTAGTTGAATTCTCTGCATTCAATTACGCGCAAATATACTTGGGAAAGGTATTAACCCGTCTCTTCCTTCTATTTATGGGTTAAATAACAGGACAGATTAGGTTCTATAGCCTTAGTTGGCAACTTACTGCGGGATGATCTTCAGCCCAGTCAGTCATGTCTCCAAAGAGACATGATCGCCCAAGCGTATATCACGTATGGCACTTAACTGACTGACTGAATATGATAGTTGAAAACATGATTAGGGCTTCTACTAAGCATAAAGTGGGGGATTAGTTTTATATTGTTATGAAGTAATAAACTGATCCCCCACTAATTACTACTTAATAATATAATGCATCTTTTCCCCCTCTAGCTATGAGTTAAATAACAGGACAAATTGGGTTCGATAGCCTTGGCTGGCAACTAGTCTACCGCAGAATGCAATGGCAACCTACTGCCCAGTCAGTCATGTCTCTTTCGAGACATGATCGCACAAGCGTGTATCACGTATGGCACTTAACTGAAATTAAATTATAGAATTGTACTTGTTATTGTGCAAATAATATTTTCAAAGACCTGTATGACTAAGATGTGCATTGTGATGCCATGGATATCGGCTTGAAATGAGAAATCGGAGAGCCGAGTTCGAATTCCAGTCGATATTCGTTGCATTCACTTGCGCACAAATACCCTTGGGAAAGATATTAATCCATCTCGTCTCCCTCCAGCTATGGGTTGAATAGCACGACAGATTGGGTTTTATAGCCTTGGTTGGCAACCGGTCTACCGCAGAAAGTAATGGTAACCTACTGTGGGAAAACCTTCTACCTAGTCAGTCATGGATCGAAAGAGACATGATTGCCCAAGCGCTTATCACGTATTTTAAGTAAATGAGTAAATGACTATTAAATATGAGCTATTGTTCTTTTATGTGACTATTATTATCGCTTTTTGTAGCTGTTGTTTTTTTTTTTTTAATTCTATCCTCATGTGTAACGGAAAAGACATTTTTTTCTCACAAAAGCTGCTCAAGTGACAATAACACAACGCGCTTATCTCCCTTGTGTGTCTGACATTTTTTTTTTATGGAAAGACAGAAAACCTAAACTTCTTTTTTCGCTTTCCGCAAATGAAAGAGAAAAGCTGAAATGGATTCTAAGGAAAAGAAAACACAAAACAAAAGGAAGACATTGAAAAAACAATCCGCATAGTAAATCAATTGAAGACAAACTTTAATTTATTAGTTTAAATGTTTGTTTTTTTTGTTTTGTTTTTTGTTTTTTAATCAGTAGATTGTGAATTCATTTAAGTTTTGTTGTTATAATGGTAGTGACAGTAGTCATAGGAAAACCTTGTGAAAAGAGATACCGATTGCATCTTACCTATAGAACTAAAGAATGGTGACAAAAACTATTTACTATTTTTTGTTTTTTAAATTAGAGATTTTTATGATTGTGCTTAATGAATTAGTACATTTGCAGACGCCATGGTGAAAATGTTTTCGAGAAGAGTGTGTTCTTTTATTAAAGATAAAAAGTGTGAGGGGGGGGAGATCAAGTAGAGAAAAACAGGCAGAAGAGTTGAGGAATGGAAACAGAGAGACGGAAAGTGATATATAGAAAGAGTAGCAAGTGAGAGGTGAAAAGAGAGAGGACCGAAAGAGAGTAAAACAGAGTAAGAAAAGATAGATAGATAGAGTGAGAGAGAGAGAGAGAGAGAGAGAGAGAGAGAGAGAGATGTAAAGGGAAAATGTCGATTATCACAAAACTTCAGATGTTGAATCAGTTTCCCGATTTGTTTTTATATTATTTTTTAATGCTTACAGAAATATAAAGAAGGGACAGGTAGGCAGTTCTGAAATAAAAAGTGGTTTGTTAGCTGTGTAAGATGAACAGCTTGTACTTTATGTGCAGGAAAGGAAAACAATTCCCTTTAGCTCAGTAAGATAAAGCAGCCATCAAGAGAAGCTTATCAGCCATTTTGTTTTTTCATGTTAAAATTTACTGAACAGGATAAGCTTGAATTTAAGGATTTAAAAATTGATCATTTCTTTTTTCATTTTTTCTAACTGTGCTTCAGACTGTAAAATATTTGTGTTTATAATCTTTGATTACTGTTATGTTTTCAACATTATAAAAACGAATACGAAACAGTTCATAGAATTTTCAAATGAAAGGAAATTTTCTTTTGAATCATTCCCATCGTTCCTATTTCCGTTTATTGTTAATATCTGTATTTACACACATTGCAAACTTTATATGGACACATAATTGTGAAATAGATATACTGGATTAGAAAGTTTTGTCACCCTTTTTTTTACTATTGGTCAAAAATAGATTTTCCCACTTGCTCGCGAAATTTGGAAACAGTGAAGAAAGGAAAGCTGTTTTTATTTTGTACTCACCACAGTGTCATTATCAACCCGTTTTAAGATTCAAGATTCATGTGAAGAAATACATCATTTGGAGTTGTGTGATAATTATTTTCATCTAAAAAAAAAATGAATGCTCAAATATGATTTCATTATTTTATAAAGCTTTTTTTTTTCACCGAATATTTTCACCGTTTCAAATAAAGTGTCATTTTGACATTTCTTTGTATAAATAGAGCATGTCATTCAAGGTTTCCTGCTTGGATGTTCCCTTCCGCAGTTGTAAGACGATATAGACAAAGGGTCGGCAACCTTTTGAAGAGTGGGGGCCAAAAAACTATGTAGAGCCATGGAGGAGGGCCAAACAGCTATGGTGCCAGTGTCATTAAAGAGAACCATGTTATTAAATATGTGAATAAATTTTCTGTGTGTTTGAAGAAAACAAGGATTCAATATAATTTAATATCTGACGGGAATTTTGTTAAAAAAATTACAACTTAAAATAAATGTTTCATTAATCAGTATTGAAAAAAATATTTCATTAAAATTGGTTGAAAACACTATTTTATATTCATTTAAAAGTGCTCACGAAAGCAATTTCACAGAAAAAGTGAAAGTGAGGCCGTACGCTAATTTTGGTGAACCCTACAAATGAAAAATAAAAGTAAAACGCATTCTCCAAGTTAAAAGAAATATTTTTTTTTAAATTTCGACGCAATATATTCAGACTATCAACTGTCACTTTGGTTTGGATTACCTAAATTTCATATGGTGTCAAGAGTAGGGTAGCGGGCCGGACAAGATTCACTCAAGGGCCGGATGTGGCACACGGGCCGGGGGGGGGGGTTGCCGACCGCTGATATAGACAAGTCCAAGCATTCATATGTACATGAGCCAAGACATATTTCAATGTCACTACACGCCTTGGCAATTAAAATGTTTTATGACTCTCGTGAATCTTGAGCTCTTTCTACACGCGAGTTTCATTGATACTTTGACTTTCTTTTCTTTCCGTCTCTCTTTCTGGTAGATCAAGTTTTGTCTCTTCTGTAAATCTTGGTGTTGTTCTTCGCAGTCTTATGTCCACATCGTCAAGGCTCTGCCTATCCTCATTGACTTATCGTCACCCGTTCTATTTCATTTGTCATGTGATGTGCCGGCAGCAGGTTGCTCTTGATTTTATGTTGAGCTGTTGTATAAAGTCAACATACATGAATTCAATAACATTATATTCAATTGCAAATTTTCTTACATTTTATAGTTATTTGCATTATTTACATTGTTCAGACTGTTGTCCTCATCTTTATTGTCATATTTCAGCCGTTGTACGATCCGGCCTTCTTCAGGTGCTAGGAATTTTGAACCGAACCCTTTATTTCAATTGTTGGGGTAGACTGTTCTCGTTCCACGTGAAAAAAAATCTACTAAGCCGGTCAAGCATAGAAATGTATACAATATGGGAATCAGTAATACGAAGTGTTAGTGAAAATCATTAGCGTCAAAGATTGCGATATGAGCTTTGGTAAAAAAATGGTTATTGAGATATTAAGTCCCAGAAATTCATACAATGGTGTCCTCAAGGACACATGTCACAGCGGATATAAGCGTTGGTTAGTTCCAGTGACTTGACTTAAAGGGTTTTGAGTTCAATACTTGGCTGCAGCAATGGTGAACAAATAACTTACAGAGTTGAGTTAAAGGGAGATAACTATATGGCATCCGGAAGTGACATCGCATGAGAACAATCTACCCCAGTGGTCAAAATAAAAGGTTCAGTTTAAAATTTTTAGCACCTGAAAACGGCCGAAACGTCGTAAACATGACCATAAAGATGAGGACAACAGTTCGAGCAATGTAAATAATATAAGCCTATCTTAGTATCTACATTTAACAAAACACTGATACCTAATTAGACCACAGTCAACGAGTGTACTGAGTGTGTAAATTTATTTTTAAACTGGTTTAACTGAAAATACTTTAGACAACACCCCAAAGGCATCCAAATATTTTTCATTTGTTCTGCTTCATTTCCAAAAAGTAAATGTTATCAAAAAATGTATTTTTTTTTTTTTTGTTGAACTAAAAAGTCTCTGTCAATATTTTACAACTTTTTTCTTTATTTTTCTCTCAAACAAGTTTGTCAATGTCCGTCAGTTAGCAGGACACATTACTTTAGGTTCAAATACAGGCCATTCATTGTTAGGTACGTTTTGATTGATGGCAAATGCGATGTGGTTACTGATTTTGAACAAGACGTACATTAATGTCACGTAACTTCATTAAATATTACACCAACTTGAGAGCGGCATTGACTCGCCGAACATACATAATAGTTCATCTGTTATACTTTGCGACCATGTTTATAACAGAGTTAATATCTTGATTGTCTTAAAATATTATGTAGGCCTACATGATAAAAGTCAATCATTTTCGACTGAAAGATCAGGGCACCCAGAATTTTGGTCCCTATCAGCAGATGTTCTTTGGAAGTTGATTTTCATAAAAACAGTAAAATATTGCATTTTATTTCGTTCATACAGTTAGTCTTACTAAATAGCTTCATCTTGTATCAACCCTCCATTTAACTGGAATCCACTGGTACCATTTTTTCCTTCTACTTCACTGGTTACCAACCACAGTTATTGAGGCTAGCTTGCCCTGAAATTAAACCGATAGCTGGTTGGTGGGGAGGGATTGATTCATACTTTTTCCACGATCATTTGTGCAAAAGTAAATGCAACAAATTTAATTTTAATTTGAACTTGGCTTGCCAGTTTCTTGTTCCAAACCATTAACTATTATACCACCTGCACATCTCACAATACCATCTGTAACACATCATTGGCCAGCATATATAAATAGTTGAGACAAAATACAATACACATGGCCTGAAGATTGTGCTGAAGTATGTTGACCTCAGTGTCCATTTATTTATAATTGTGGCTTCCCTGTGTCTCTTCTACAAATACTTTCACGGCTTCTGCTCCGATGAACTTAGCTCACTGGCTCCCCCTATATATGAATTTACTCGAGCTACAAAATTAGCAACTAGGTCCCACTCTTTTACTGTGAAATCAATAAAATGTAAATGCAAATTCTACACCAGCTTCTCTTCTCGCACTTCACGCCTGTGGAATTCCCTTCCGTTTACTCGCTTCCCCGACAGCTACAATCTTCAAGAATTTAAATGTAAAGTCAATAGTCATCTCCTATTTCACTAATTTGCATCCTCCCTCTCATGCTTCTTTCTCCGTCCACTCCACTCTTATCATTATTCTCATTCTTCTCTAACCTACTTCCTGACATCCCTATAACCTTCCACTCTTTCCCGTCTCTGTGTGTGTGTGTGTGTGTGTGTGCGTGTGTGTGTGCGTGTGTGTGTATTGAGGCAGCAGATAATTTTCAAAAAATATATTGTTAAATATAACAGACAATGAATGTCTATTATGTTTAATCATGAGCCGTTCTAAACTTCGTATTTTGGATTTAATTTCAGATGAAAATAAAGACAAAAATTCTCCAACATTTGGATAGTTTTTTATTAAGTTGGTTCTAAGCTTTCGGCTTACATGAGAAATCTTCAGAGAGGTTACAGGGACGTTAACATAAAGACATCCACAATCAAAGATGATTTTATCTTGTGTTGACACAAAACATTGCTAAGCAACGATAACAGTCACCGAATAGCAGACGCAGGTCGTAAATTTGTAATGCAGTTCTATGACCTCACAGCATGTGAGAGACTTAAATGTTAACAGAACCATATGTCTAAATGCAATGTAATGTGTTGTGACCAGACTGAAATGTGATTTTATTAAGTGTGGATTGCTTTGATATATATATATATATATATATATATATATATATATATATATATTGTGTGTATTTTGGCAGCATTTTTTCATTAATGCAGGTTTCATTGAATAATATAGACAAGTTTTGTCTATTAATTTTGTGTAGGATCCGTTCATACCGTCTGATATACTTGATGGTGATGTCGTTGAAAGACAACAAAAAATCACAGTAATTGTTAATTTTTTTATCAGCTCTAAGCTTTCGGCTCACATAAGCCATTATCAAAGAGTAAATATTAACACACAGTAAACATAGAACATTTAAGCTATTAACAATAAAGAGAATTGAATTTAAAATATAAGTCCATCCCTACCGTGGCGGATGGCCGAAGACAGTGACAAAAATTTTTTGTTGTCTTTCAACGACATCACCATCAAGTATATCAGACGGTACGAACGGATCCTACACAAAATCAATAGATAAAAACTTGTCTATATTATTCAACGAAACCTGCATTAATATTTATATATATATATATATATATATATATATATATATATATATATATACTGGGTGTACATAAAGTCCTAGTACCATTGCAAATGTTTATTGCTCAGAAGCCATATGACATGGAGCATTGTAGTTTTTTGTCAAACATTGAATATCTCCTCAAGTTCCCATTCACGACTTTCGTTGACTACATTCCACATGTGCACCTTTAGTTGTCCTCACAATGTCTTGTGGAATAGATTTCCGCACTGAAGTTTATAATCGTGCTGTGTCGGTTGCTAATCGACTTAACGTACCTAAAATGTTAGGAACTTGGTAATCTTCCACTGAAAACTGACGTCTTAGTATTCACCTAACTGCCGACTAATATCAACTGCCTAGTAGTTCTACTGAACTCCAATAGAAGTCTAAGGAACTCCTATGAACTTTTAAGAACCTTCCTGTTAACTCTTATTAATATAGGAGGGAGAGTCCATTATCTGAGGAATAGGCGTGTTTCCCCATAACAGAGGGAGAGTCCATTATCTGAGGAATAGGTGTGTTTCCCCATAACAGAGGGAGAGTCCATTATCTGAGGAATAGGCGTGTTTCCTCATAACAGAGGGAGAGTCCATTATTTGAGGAATAGGTTTGTTTCCCCATAACAGAAGGAGAGTCCATTATCTGAGGAATAGGTTTGTTTCCCCATAACAAAGGGAGAGTCCATTATCTGAGGAATAGGTGTGTTTCCCCATAACACAATGTCAAGATGATATTCCATTTGCCTCCATACGAGCTGCAGCATATCAACGTCACCTGTTTAGACAACTTCAATAATGCGTCTACGAAGTGTGTTCAAGATCATGAACAGGAATCTGGTAAACACGATTATTGACATACCCCCCATACATTGGGCCTTATCCTTTGGCGTCCTTAGTGTCTTTCAATTCAAGCCAATTTATATCTCAAAAAAAAAAATCTAATAAAAGCTTAAAAGCTTTATTAACAATTAATATAAATAAAACAAAACGTAAAAATCTAAATTTAAAAATGACTTGAAGATGTGTACAAAATTTTACAAAATAACTGCAATAAAATGTCATATGGCTTCTGGGCAATAAATACTTGTAATGCTACTGAGACTTTAGGGACACCTTGTGTGTGTGTATATATATATATATATATATATATATATATATATATATATATATATATATTGTTACGAACTGGTAGCATATAGTCGAACCGTAGGTTAAAAAAAAAAGAAAAGAAAATGTGGGATCGTTTCTCGGTCTTCACTCAGAAGGGAACGCAACACACGGAGGTCAGCGAAGAACAGACGCAAAACGACGGATTTCAAAATAAAACATTTATTTATAACATATAAAGAAAAAAGAAAAAGAAAGTTCGTTTAGCAAAAGGGGGAGGGGACTATAAAGAAAACAGGAGGAGCGAGCGAATACAAATACACATATAAAACAAGAGATCAAGCCAAAGTGTCACTTATCTGTCTGTCGTTTTCGCAGAAAGAAATTGGGTCGCCGAAGCGAAAGTTCTGTTTTAAAATAATATTTTTTGGAGGCCGGCCATTTTCTCTGGTTCCTTCTCCTTTAGGATTGTTTGGAGTTCACGATATCTCGTAGAGTCGTTTGGTTGGTCAGTCCAGCTTCATAGCAGCCGCTTTCATTTATAGCCGACAGACTTTGCCGTCTTCAATTCTGTGGGTAGTCATCCGAAGTCGGGACGAGTTTTTTCTTAGCGACGTTTATCTGTCACCGGGTGGACAGGAACTGAAATATCTCTTTTGATTTTGGCTGTCCCCAAAACAGTCACGTGGGCTCTCCCTCTGGAAACGGTGATGCGCGGGTCACGCGGCCTTTTCGTGACCGCCAAGGTTTTCATTTATGACCGGCTTCCTGGTAACAGCAAGGTTTTGGAAACCAGATCATTCTTTGCCGCGGTCGCTCAAAGTTCGCGGACTCGTAGCTTGTGTGGGGGAGTAGATAAGGAGGGAAAGAAAGTGTGATGAGAAGGAAAGAGTATGGCTGATTGTAGGGCATATTCGCTCGCCAGTTAAAGACATTAGATCTTATCTATTATTATTTAATTATTTATTTTTCTTTTATATCTAACCGGGACTTTTCTTTGGGAGTACATTTTGGCCTTAGGCCTATATCGTTAATAAAAATCGTGGGTACGTCACACCTCCCTACCAAAAAGGAGAAAATTGCCATGAGTGGCAGTTTTCTAAAAGAAAAAAAAAGTGTTTTCGTCCCCGTTCGACCTTGGAAAGCTCACTGGTCAGATACGGGATTGGGCGTCAGCACACATGTTGTCGACGCCTCTTATGTGCTGAATAACCAAATTATATTCTTGTAATGATAAACTCCAACATAGTAGCCGTCTGTTTTTATTCTTCATTTTCCTAAGGGAGGTTAGTGGGTTATGGTCAGTATATACTAAAGTAGGCTGACTGGACGAACACACATACACTTCCAAGTGTTGCAGGCTCAGTAAAAGGGTAAGAGTTTCCTTTTCTACTGTAGAGTAATTTTTCTGGTGACTGTTAAATTTTTTGAAAAATAACTGACAGGATGTTCGATACCATTTGCATCGGCCTGCAGTAACACAGCGCCAATGCCATGGTCACTAGCATCTACAGCTAATCTAAATGGTCGCGTAAATTCCGGAGCTTTGAGGACAGGGTCTGAGCACAACAAGACTTTTATTTGATCAAAGGATCTCTGGCATTCGGGTGTCCATTCAAATTTGGCCTTCTTCCTCAATAACTGGGTAAGGGGTGAGGCTACATCAGAGAAATTCTTACAGAATTTGCGATAATAACCCGCCATCCCAAGAAATCTCCTCAGTCCATTTACGTTGGTTGGGGCGGGATACTTGACTATATTTTGTATTTTTGCCTCAATCGGAGCTATCCGCCCATGGCCAATAACATGTCCGAGCTACGTCACCTCGGCTTGGCAGAAATCACTTTTGGCGAGGTTAATGGTGAGGCTGGCATGCCTCAACCGGTCGAAGACCTTTCGAAGAGATATCATGTGTTCAGCCCAGGTGTTATTGTACACGACTATATCATCGATGTACGTCTCGACTCCAGCCAAATCTCGCAGGCAATGGTTCATCATTCGCTGGAAGGTGGCCTGGGAATTTTTAATCCCAAAAGGCATCACGCGATATTGATACAGGCCGTCCGGAGTCGCGAAAGCAGATATCTGCTTAGCGCGTTCGGTTAGAGGCACACACCAATATATTTATTATAAATTATATTTTAGAACGTCAGACGATACATTGAGGCTTCAATGCTGAAACGGACGTACATTCGTAGCGATTATATATCGAAAAATTATGTACATGTTCTAAAATGTAATCTATAATAAATATTCACAGCTCTATATATTATATATCGAGCACTGTTGTAAATTAATGTTTTGGACGTTGCAAGAATTCTTCGTTCTGTATTCACTCGGATATATATATATATATATATATATATATATATATATATATATATATATATATATATATGGATGATTTTTAAAAACATTTCTTCAGAAGTGAAAAAGCCTTAAATGAACTTGGCAAAACCAAAATGAAGAAGCAAAAAATGAAACTGCTTACGAAGCTGATGCAATTAAAATAGATAACCATCAGAGACAAATATTGTAAACATGGTAGTTAATTTTTTTAAGTTTAAATTGAAAGAAACAAAATGATTCGCTGAATGAAAATATATTCTAGATATTCTGGAAATAGAAAAAAGGCTAAGGAACTAATTTAAGCCTTTCAGAAATAGAAAATGATTAAGGAACATTCTTAAGCCTTCTGGAAATCGAAAAAGGGTTTAAAGAACTTGTTTCATTCTTTCAAAAATAGCAAAGGGTTAAAGAGTTTTGCTAAGCCTTTTGGAAATAGAAACAGAATTAATAAAGTTGCTTATGTCTTCAGGAAATAGAAAAAGGATTGAGGTATTTCTTTAAACTTTTCAGCAAAAGAAAATACTTAAGGGACGTTCTTAAGACTTCTGGAAATATAAAAGAGTTAATGAACTTGTTTAAGTAGTTTGGAAACAGACAAAGTGCTAAGAAATTTGTTTAAGCCTTTTAAAAATATAAAAGATTTAAGAAACTTGCTTCAGCCTTTTGGAAATAGAAAAGTGTTAAGGGACTTCCTTTTGGAGAAAGAAATCAGCAAAGGGATTTTCTTAAGCCTGTTGAAAATAAGAAATGGTTAAGAAGATTGCTTAGGTTTTTTGAAATAGCAAAAATAGAAGAAAAAAAAACAAGCAATAAATGAAAGGAGAATCTTTATAATAAAACAATCCTCTCCTGCACCCCCAAAAATGTTATGATTCGTTTCTCTTCTTTTTTCCTTATACAGAACGCGGCAAACAGTTGTTGTAATTTAATGGTTAGTAATAGAATTGACAGTGTTTGGCTTTTGTGCAGTGAAAAGGAGACTGTTAATAAGTGGAACCCATGCAGACCCCTGACCCCAACCCAATTTCAACACCATTTTTTCAATCTTTATTCTAATTCTGTCTCAACTGCAACATGAATCTTTGCTCAATCTGTAAATGATACGGTACGACACGTATCACGATTCAGGTCTGCACTCATGCTAGCAATGGCAACTTTAATTAAATAATCCTAGTCTAGGGTGACTTTTTAACAATGAATGTTGGCAAATGAATGTTGGCAAAGGTTACATAAGTTTCTAGAATAGCCAACATTTGATAGATTACTGCTTTGTGTCGAATTATTCAATGCTTTAAAAGAATTCTTCAAATTTACAAATAAAATCTCGAAATATATGTACGAAAATTGAAATAGAATCTAAGTTGAACAAATCGTTATAACAAAATGGGCCTCACTCTGACTGTGGCTACTGTAGAGAATTCAGTTTTTACAGATTTGTGAGCCGTAAGTTTAGTAAATAATAATAATCCTCCATAGAAGACCATTCTGCACAACTGACAACCGGTAGCAAACGGCCAGGTAACGAATTCAGCAGATATACAAAGATAGAAAGAGGCGTAAGACAATGATGTGTCATTTTCACCGGATCTATTAAACTTGTACAGCGAGACTATTCTGAGGACCATGGATGTTATACCAGGATTTGTAATCGGAGGCCACAATTTGAACAACATAAAGTACGCAGATGATACAGTGCTGATAGCAGACACAGAAAGGAAACTACAAGACCTCCTACAGAAGGTAGCTGAAGAGAGCGATAAGAAAGGACTACAAATAAACGGCAAGAAGACTGAATGCATGGTCATCAGTAAAAAGAGCAACCCAGAATAACAAATACAGATGGGGGATGCTAAAATCAAGTAGGTACAGAAATTTAAATATCTGTGAAGTGTTCTAACAGAAGACGGAAAGGGCGACACAGAAATTTGAAGGCGAATTGGCGTGGCATATGACGAGTTCCAGAAGCTGAATAAAGTATTAAGAGACAGGAAAATATCGCTAAAAACAAAAAAAGAGTACTGGATCGCTATGTGATGTCAGTTCTTCAATATGGCAGTGAATGCTGGACAATATCACCGAAGATGAAGGAAAAACTTGAAGCAACTGAAATGTGGTTCTACAGAAGGATGTTGCGGATATCATGGATCGAGGATGTGAGCAATGATGGTGTTTTGGAATGGATGGTAACGAAAAGGAAATTAACTTTGAGCATCAGAAAGAGACAGCTAAAGTTCCTGGGACATGCAATGAGGAAGGAGGGCTTGGAGAACCTGATACTTACAGGCCAGATAGAGGGGAAAAAGAGACAGTGGAAAGCAGCAGGTAACATTTGAAGGGCCTGTGCAGGTGGATGACTGAACAGGGGTTGCATGATGTAACAAGAGCAAGCGTGCTGAGAGCCACCAGGGATAGGAAAACGTGGAAAGCCATGATCGCCTACGTCCTGAAAGGACAAGACACATAGAAGAAGAAGAAGAAGAAGAAGAAGAAGAAGAAGAAATTCTTCTTCTGTGTCTCTTCATAAAGATCATAGTTCTCTACAACTTCCTGTCCTTTGTAGCACTTAGTATGGTTTATTTTTTTGTTATCTCTCCTAATCCCTGTTCTGCCAAACATTTACACAATCTTCTTAGTTTGGTTATTCACTACTTTCCACTGTCTCTCTTGCTTTTAATATATCTTCTGTGTGTCTAATTCTCCAAGCCCTCTTTCTTAAATAACCCTTTACTATTCTAAGCTTAAATACACTTTTTGTTTCCATTTTTTCTAAAACTTCCTCATTACCGACATCTTCAGACCATGGGATTATTATCATCCTTCTGTAGAACCACACGTCTGTTGCCTTAATTCTCCCTTTCATCTGTGGGGGAATTGTCTAGTATTCACCGCTATATAGAAGAAGTAATGTTACAGAACAGTTCTGTACCCTTTTCTTTGTTTCTAACAAGATTTTCCTGTTTCTTAATACTTTTCTTAGTTTTGGAAGGTATAATTTGCTATTCTGGTTCACACTTTTCATTTTCTGTTAACACACTCCCAAGATATTTAACTTTTTCTATTTGCTTGATGTTGGTATCTCCAATTTCTAATTTTTATGTCAGGCTGTTACTTCTGTTGACAACCATACATTCTGACTTCTTATAATTGATAGTTAGTCCTTTCTTTTCCCTTTCCTTTATTACTGATGTGGAAGTTCCTGTACGTTCATTTCTATGCCTGTCATTAACAATGTGCCATTTGTATTTTTTAGTTGATAAAATAATAAATCCTGGTAAGATGCGCATTATTCTTCGCCTTTACTAAGAAAAAAGTTTGCCATTTTCATGAAAAAAAAAAAAAATAATCATTTCTTTTAATTTATTCATTCTACTCAACTGCCTAAAGTTTTGTTTGTCATTATTGAAGGCAAATATTGTCATCTTTTTTTTTTTTTGTGAACCTATAATTTTAATCAGTCCTTTCTGTAGTAATAGATGGTATCTAATGAGATATATTAGGTTGAATCATAAATAATTTACGTTATCTAAACTTATTTATAAATGGAACTTTGTGTGTGTGTCTGTTTATGTGTGTCCGTTACCTATAGACTCCGAAACGGCTGAACCGATTTTCTTGAAAATTTACACAGTTGTACTATAAGCGTCTGCGAGTGTTCTTAGCTAGGTTTTGTGTCGAGGTACCGCCGATAAATATCGAAAATCGATAATCGAAAAAATCGGGTTATAGAAGGAGTGGTCCGATTTTAATCAAATTTGATACACTCATAGACAAAGACATAAGAAACGATACTCAGAAGTTTCAAGGTTGCAGTTCTTACAATAGTTCAGAAAATCGATAATATATATATATATATATATATATATATATATATATATATATATATAAAAGCTTTCATTACACCCGAGCAACGCCGGGCTATACTGCTAGTTTTAATATAATTTATTTTTCGCAATATAAAGTACAATTCAATTTTATGCAATTCACAAACTATTAATCTACCCATTCGTTTCTCTCTGGATAAAATTCTGTGACTTCCGTTATTCTGCCCATCCATCCGCCTGTTAGCCACACCCTCTAAAATAGCCGTGGATTAACTGATCAAAACTAAACTTTGGGGACAAGTGCAAACAAGTAAGTGGATACAATGTACAGTTGGTTTTACTAGGGTGCATAGGTTAATGCAATAAGTTTTTATTAAAGTTTTAGAAAAATTAAAAGTTTTATTAACATACAAAATATTTACACATATTTTTAAAACAATTTAATTATAAACAACAATACTGTTTCTACATATCTTCTCTTATTATGAACAAGAATCCATTTTCAAGTTCGCTCTGCATTTGCGAGAAGCATAAGTAAATCACAATTAGAAATGCTTCAGAAAGTTGAAAATTGGCTCCAGAAAATATTTACGCATGTGCAGTTAGAAATCGCGTGCTCAAGAGTAATAAATCCTATGAATTCATTTCATTGTTGTTAAAAAGGGCATTGGTAACTATGAAGTCCTATAAAATTAAATTAATAAAAGAAAGCATGATTTTTGTCAAATTATTTTTTCTAAAAACATCGACTGATGCAAATGCCATAGATTGGTTTGCGAAATTGAATGAGACGTAGCATTTGTAAATCCTGAGAAATATATTGTTTATTATGAAGTCCTATAAAATTAAATTAAATGAACGAAATTGAACCGCGAAGTGTGGTTTTTGTTAAAGTATTTTTCTAAAAAAATCGGCTGATGAAAATGCCATCGATTGGTTTGCGAAATTGAATGAAACGTAGCATTTGTAAATCCTGACAAAAATATTGTTCATTATGAAGTCCTATAAAATTAAATAAACAGAAAGAAATTAAACCGCGAAATATGGTTTAGTCAAAGTATTTTTCTAAAAAGATCGGCTGATGCAAATCCCATCGATTGGTTGCGAAATTGAATGAAACGTAGCATTTGTAAATCTTGACAAAAAATATTGTTTATTATGAAGTCCTTTAAAATCAAATTAAATGAAAGAAATTAAACCATGAAGTATGGTTCTTGTCAGAGTACTTTTCTAGAAATATCGGCTGATGCAAATGCCATCGATTGGTTTGCGAAATGGAATGAAACGTAACCTTTGTAAATCCTGACAGAAATGTGGTTTCTTATGAAGTCCTATAAAATTGAAATTAAATGAAAGAAATTAAACCACGAAGTATGGTTTTTGTCATAGTATTTTTCTAAAAATATCGGCTGATGCAAATGCCATCGATTGGTTTGCGAAATTGAATGAAATGTAGCATTTTTGAATCTTGACAAAAAAAAATGTTTATTATGATGTCCTATAAAATTCGATTAAATGAAAATAATTAAACCACGAAGTATTGTTTTTATCAAAGTATTTTTGTAAAACAATCGGCTGATGCAGATGCCAACTATTGGTTTGCGAAATTGAATGAAATGTAGCATTTGTAAATCTTGACAAATATATTGTTTATCATGAAGTCCTATAATATTAAATTAAATGAAAGAAATTAAACCACGAAGTATGGTTTTTGTCAAAGTAATTTTCTAAAAAGATCGGCTGATGAAATGCCATAGATTTGTTTGGGAAATTGAATGAAACGTAGCACTTGTAAATCCTGACAAAAGTATTGTTTATTATGAAGTCCTATAAAATTAAATTAAATGACAGAAATTAAACCACGAAGTATGGTTTTTGTCAAAGTATTTTTCTAAAAAAATCGGCTGATGCAAATGCCATCGATTGTTTTGCGAAATTGAATGAAACTTAGCATTTGTAAATCCTGACAAAAATATTGTTTATTATGAAGTCTTTTAAAATCAAATTAACTGAAAGAAATTAAACCATGATGTAGGGTTTTTTCAAAATACTTTTCTAAAAAAATCGGCTGATTCAAATGCCATCGATTGGTTAGCGAAATTGAATGAAATATAGCATTTGTAAATCTTGACAAATATATTGGTTATTATTAAGTCCTATAAAATAAAATTAAATGAAAGAAATTAAACCACGAAGTATGGTTTTTGTCAAAGAATTTTTCTTTAAAAATCGGCCGATGCAAATGCCATCGTTTGGTTTGCGAAACTGAATGAAACGTAGCATTTTTGAATCTTGACAAAAAATAATGTTTATTATGAAGTCCTATAAAATTAAATTAAATGAAAATAATTAAACCACGAAGTATTGTTTTTGTCAAAGTATTTTTCTAAAAAATCGGCTGATGCAAATGCCAACTATTGGTTGGCGAATTTGAATGAAACGTAGCATTTTTAAATCTTGACAATTATATTGTTTATTATGAAGTCCTACAATATCAAAATAAATGAAAGAAATTAAACCACGAAATATGGTTTTTGTCAAATCGGTTTTCTAAAAAGATCGGCTGATGCAAATGCCATAGATTGGTTTGCGAAATTGAATAAAACGTACCATTTGTAAATCCTGACAAAAATATTGTTTATTATGAAGTCCTATAAAATTAAATGAAATGAAAGAAATCAAACCACGAAGTATGGTTTTGGTCAAAGTATTTTTCTGAAAAGATCGGCTGATGCAAATGCCATCGATTGGTTTGCGAAATTGAATGAAACGTAGCATTTGTAAATCCTGTCAAAATAGTGTTTATTATGAAGTCCTATAAAATTAAATTAAATGAAAGAAATTAAACTACGAAGTATGGTTTTTGTCAAAGTATTTTTCTTAAAAAATCGGCTGATGCAAATGCCATCTATTTGTTTGGGAAATTGAATGAAATGTAGCATTTGTAAATTCTGACAGAAATATTGTTTATTATGAAGTCTTTTAAAATCAAATTAACTGAAAGAAATTAAACCACGAAATATGGTTTTTGGCAAATATTTTTCGAAACAAATCTCTTGATTCATATGCCATCGATTGTTTTGCGGAATTGAATAAAACGTAGCATTTGTAAATCTTGACAAAAATATTAGCCGTTGCAATAACTTCAACAATACTAAATACTGTAAGAATTTCAAAACATGTTGCAAACAATTCTAGCTTATCAAATTCACCATTATTCGGAACGAGTTGTTGTCACTAAGCAAACAACTCTCCTGTTCCTTTTGTGTAAAACCCTACCAGTTTTCATGTGAAAATTATTGATAAACTCTTGAATTTCGTTTTCCCCATCAATGAATTTTGCATAAATATAATAGGTGATAACTCTTTGGTGCAAAATAGGGTCAGTACGGCGGGTGGGGTTAGAACAGACCCACCAAGTTCCCCAAGTCTTTCCTGTGTTATCCTTGCCATATACCGCCATGCGTTGTCATGAAAAGAAAACAGTATTTTTCATTTAATCCACGGTGTACGCTGCCACAGTTATGTGCAAACAATGTTAATGTATTCCAAATTTATTCTTAACAGTCAGTCACATATGATTAATAGTGAAGACAATGCTTTCCTTTCACAATGAATCCCCGCCCCCCCAAAAAAGAAAATAAGGCAAATTTTTTTTTTTGTATCTGCAAAGAAAAGAAAAACAGAAAAAAAAAAAAAGAAACAGGTGTGTCAAATGGACAGTTTTTCCCTTGATACTGATATTATTTTAACTACATTCACTCCTCACTATATTTAATGATTTAAAAATTAATGACTAGGATTTTAATAAAACAAGTTAAAGGCACTTTATACATTTGCTTTGATTTTGAGAACTGACAACAGAAATAATTATGGTGCCCTCCTACGAAGAATGAACTCTTCCTCTTGTTATATGTAATGACCTGCATGACTTCCAAAAGGGCAGTTAAAGCAGTTGACAGAAGCAGTTAACGAGAGCATTTAACAAGAGCAATTAACTGAAGCAGTTGACAAAGCAGTTGATGACAGCTACCACTCGGGCAATAAGTAGCGTAATAATACCTTCGGACTTACTTATTTCTAGTTACTCATTATTAACACTTCCTTTGAATATGTTGTTTCTTGTTATACTAATTTACTGTTTTGAACCTACCTTCTGTGTTCCGTGTCTTCCGGCCAAACCGGTCACTACAACTTTGCAGCGAAGTTTCGCCCCAACTCCACAACAATAATAAACACTATTTATAATATGCACAATATGCTTGTACTTTTTTATATGTGCACAATATGCATTTACAACGAAGCCAATACCTACACGGTAGTCTAGTCACATCACTTTCAGATACAGAAAACGAGAGTTGAAATGCTTTTGGACACATAATGAAGAAAGAAGGCTCAAAGCATACTGAATGCAAACGTACCAGTAAGTAATCCAAGGATTTTTGGCGAATAGATTGAAGAACAAGAACAAAGATGTATGGTCATCGGACAAAAGTTAATAAGATCGACAAAAGAAAAGAAGTTGCCGAGAGTTATAACCACCTGGGAAAGGCGATGGTACATAAACGAAGATACACATCGTTTTTCAATAGAAGATAGATTTGCCTATTGTCAGATTCACACCTCCCTGTTCTTTTGTTCAGAAGAAAAGATTTCTCTTTCATTTCCTGTTTAGGATTGGGTTTCTGGTTTCTAAAATCTTTTTTGTTCTTTTTCACGCCCAATAACCTCCTTGTTATCTTAGTGGCATTATCACCTTACTTGAAGTGAATGGATTAAAAAACGAATTAAAAATAAATACATCACTGATTAGCAGTTTATCGACCTTTTTTTTTTTTTTTAGATAATAATGGTTTAGTGATACAAGTCTTGCTAATTAACCCATAGCTGGGGAAAAACGTGGTGGATTCATATCTTATCAAAGGATATTTGTGTGGAGTTTGAGTTTGAGTTTGAGTTTGAGTTTGAGTTTGAGTTTGAGTTTAACGGCATATCAACACCTCTGTGAGTTATTTAATGCCAAAAAAGGTAGGGGTTTAAGGTATTTTTTTAATGTTCGGTTATAGCGAGAAAATTTATTTAGATTTTAATGAAAATTCTTTGTTTTTATTCTTTTTTATTTTACAAAACTGAAAATGTCTTTTAGTTTTTTATTCAAAACTGTTTTGCGAGAATTTTTTTCCTTAAAAAATGTGTTATGGTTATATTTTTTCTTCAAAAATGTATTGTTGGTAATATTTTTCCTTCAGAAATGTATATTTTTCTATAAAAGTATTTTTTATGAAAATATTTCTATAAAAGTGTATTTTTATACTTTCATAGTGTTTTAACCCCAGTTTGGGGGTTAACTATTTGCCCATAGCTGGGACCCTAACAGGTGCTACCACTCCGGATCAGGGTGAACCTGGGAACAACAGCAATTAAGAAGTAGTTCCTTGCTCCTCACAGCTGCCGGGTGCAGTTTATCGTCATGCCCAGGACCCTATTTGTGTGGAAGTGAATACAAAGAACCCAAAGGGAATCGGAACAAAGCTCCCCGATTAACATTTTCAAACCATTATCCATTACACCAGCCACACAGCCAAGCTTTCGGCAATTCATATACCTTAAATAAATGTAGTCCTGTTGATATTTGAAATAATTTGCAAAAATGTTTGTAACTGAATTTCTTTAGCAAATTTATTTACAATGCATTTTACAAAATAAAAGACCTTGAGTTATTTCTTTTAAAACATTTTCTTTGTGTTACTCACTATTTCAGCTAACATGTGTCTTCTCTATCTCTTTGCAGTTACGCCAGCTGTCCAACTTAGTTGCCCATCGTCGAGTGCCTGGGGAACAGATTTGTCAAAGGCTGGAAAACATGCACCTCTGTGAGACATCGGAAGACATGTCTGTCCACCAAGTAAGACCCATTTGATGACACAGTACCACAAAATTGAATTCTGCAACACCCACACCGTGCACATTTTTTCCCTTTTTCACTTTTTGCCTATCTTTTTGTCTTTCTCAAAACAATTTCAGAGATTTTCTCCCTGTATTCACACCACATCTGTCTGTCACATAATAGCCCCACTGCATCTGTCTGTCATGTACTTGTTTCAAAAAATTGTACTCATTTTTCATTTCTTTCATTTGCTAATTCTCTTTCTTTTCTTTACGATTCTCTCTTTTTCTTTCTTCTTTTTCTTTTCCTTTTTTCGTCTCCTCTTTTTTCTTCCTCTTTTCTTCTTTTCCTTTTTTCCTTTGTCTTTTCCTTTTTTCCTTTGTTCTTCTCTTTTTCTTTTTCTTTTTCTTCTTCTTCTTTCTTTCTTTTCCTTTCTTCATCTCCTCTTTCTTTTCTTTTCTTCCTCTCTGTCTTTTCCTTTCTTCCTCTGTCTTTTCCTTCTTTCTTTTTCTTTTCTTTTCTTCATCTCCTCATTCTTCTTCTTCTTCTTCTTCTTCTTTAACTTCTTTTTCTTCTTTTTTCTGTTTCTCTTCTTTCCTCCTCTTTCTTTTTCTTATCCCTCTCTAATACTACTACTACCGCTTCTTTTTCTTCTTTCAGTCTTTCCTTCTCGTTCATTTTTATCTCATCTTCTTTTTCTTTTTCTTCTTCTTTGATCGTCACTCCTTTTTCCCTTTCTTCGTCTTCTTCTTTTTTCAATCTTATCATTCCTTTTTTCCTTTTCTCTTTCACCGATTTCATTGCCCCCCCCCTTCCTTTTCTTTCTTTCTGCGTCACTTATTCTTCATCCTCTACTTTTTCATTTACTCCTACATTGAAAATTCATTTTATCTAGCCTCATATTATGATTACACATTTTCAAAACTTTTTACCTACATTAAAATAACTTGGGTGTCATGAATTCCTTGCATTCACTTACGCACAAATACTCTTGGGAAAGGTATTAATCCGTCTCTTCCCTCCAGTTATGGGTTAAATAATAGGAAAGATTGGGTTCTATAGACTTGGTCGGCAACCAGTCTACCGCAGAAAGCAATGGCAACCTATTGCGGGATAATCTTCTGCCCAGTCAGTCATGTCTCTTTCAAGACATGAACGACCAAGCGTGTATCACGTATGGCACTTAACTGACTGACTGAATATAAAAGTTGAAAACATGATTAAGGTTTTCAACTGGTCATAAAGTGGGGGATCGGTTTTCTATTGTTATGAAGTAATAAACTGATCCCCCACTAATTACGACTTAATAATATAATACATCTCTTCTCCCTCTAGCTATGAGTCAAATAACAGGACAGATTGATTTCTATAGCCTTGGTTGGCAACCAGTCTACCACAGAAAGCAATGGCAACCTACTGCGGGATAATCTTCTGCCCAGTCAGTCATGTCTCTTTCGAGACATGATCGCCCAAAGCGTGTATCACGTATGGCACTTAACTGATTGACTCTTGAACCCAATTCCCCTCAATTATCCGTTTTCCTAAAAAACAAAAAAGAAAAGAAAATCCTCAAATTGATGTGTGTATTTAACTTCAATATCTGTCTATATTTCTGACATGGGCTATTGTAACTTTCTGCACTATTTACATTGTTCGGACTGTTGTCCTCATTTTTATTATCATACTCATGATGTTTCGGCTGTTGTGCGCTCTTGTCTTCTTCAGGTGATATATGATGGAATTTCGAACCGAACCCTTTTTATTTTAGCTTCAGGGTTACGTGCTATGCCTTTTCTTGATATCTCAGTTTCAAATATTTCCCTTGAGCAATTCTTCAAGTTTTTGTTCACCTCTGATGTGTCCAGGTATTGAACTCACAAATCTTTTGGATTGAGTCACTGAATTACTTCAACCAACACTTTTTTCCATTCGGCCATGTGTCATTGGAGAGTTGAGTTATTAAAGGGAAATAATGAAAATTTATGATATCCAGAAAAGGCATGCCATGTAGAGCTAGAACAATCTACTCCATTGGACTAAATAAAGGGTTCAGTTCGAAAGTTCAGTGTATATCCTCTGAAGAAGGGCTGATCATAAAATGGATGAAACATTATGTGACAATAAAGATAAGGACACAAGTCCGAACAATATAAATAGTGTAAATATTATTTATTTATATCATCAATTACACAATCTCTATAAAGCAAACATGAATATAGCATATACTTCTGCGAATGAGTTTTTAAGATAAAAAAGACCCCAAAATCGACCTGTCGACAAAAAAAAAAATGAAGATTAATTTTGAGCTTTAGAATTTTTTTTAAAAAATGCCAAAAAGAAGAGTTGTTGCATTATAACATTTGATATTAAATAAAAAGTCGAATAGAGTTTCCAGATTTGTTTGAACAATTGAAATCATTCTTTTTGATGCTGAAATTGTTACCATAGCATTTCAGCCGATCTGTTCTTCTTTTTATTGGACAAGATGATGAACAGGAAATGACTATTTATTTGGTTCATTCGAATCGACACATTTATAAATAAATGCTAATTCTCGGTTTTAAAAATCTTTCAAAAGTAAAATATAGATCTGTGACACGTTATTTTTTAGAAAATTAGCAAATTTGATTTTAAATTAATCTGATTTACACAATTATTACTTACGTATGGCATTAAATTTGGAATCAAGCTATTTCTTAAACACAGTGTTGGACTTTCTGACCTTTCTCCTGTATTTGAAATGATATAACAGCTCGACAGATGCTAGATAAGATAAGGGTACGGTGACCAGAACTGATAAAATTGTTTAATTTTTTTTTCTGTGGGGGAAAGAATTTTAATGTACACATAGAAATTACCATACAAAAAAAAACTTCAAATACACACAAAAAAATTATTTATAAAAACTTCGATGATTTGCATGAAACTTTTCAATTTTCGATAAGTAAATATAGATTTCATTTACGAACTTACAAACCTAATGCCTACAAGTCTTTTAAATATTTAAAACTATTTTTGAAAATTTGTAAATTATTTTAATTTAAAAAAAATGAAAGCAGTTCTTTTAAAATTGCATTATTAATCGAAAAAAATGTTTTTCTTCAGACTATAATGTCCTTATTTTATATTATTTATCAAATCGATTAATTAAAAAAATCAATTTTGCCTACAAAATTTAATTTCTTAGAGGTGCCTCCACTAAATCGCTGAAAAACAGCATCGTATGAATAAAAAAAGACCCCAAATATAATAAAAACTAACTTTTTTCTATCAAAAATGTTTATATTATTATTAAGAGGAAAGATCAAAGTAATTTTAATCATTTTTTTTATTTTTTAAATTCTTCTAACACCTTCGAAATTTTGCCAAAAAAACTTGTTTTAATTTTAGTTAGTGAGTAACCACATCGTTACGAGAGTTTGCAATGGAAAACGTAATATTACATAACTCAGTTTTTTCTTTTTTTTTTTTTCCGGTGACAAACACATTAATTTGGACATTCTTGCAAAATCAAATAATAATCGGATTTTAATGAAACTTTCAAGACTTATTCACAAATAAATTAAATTGTTTTCTTTGCAAAATCTTGGTAAAAATACTTTTTTTTATATCTGTTACCCCACTCAACGTAAATTCATGAGATTTTAAGAAATTAAATTTTATTGGGAGAACTGATTTTATTAGTTAAACGTAGGACTCATTATGGAATGTAAATCATCTTTTTTTTTTTTTTTTTGAAAGATTTTGCCTTTATTTCCGAAAATCTGATCCCAATAGTAAAATAAAACATGCAATAAAACTATGACATTACTTAATCTGGTAAGCTTTTAATTGCTTTAATGAATGATATATAGTAAAGAAAGTATAGTTTGAAGAAAAAAGATTTCGATTACTAATGAAATTTTAAAAGAATTGTTTTCATTGTTTTATTTATAATAATTCATAAAATTTCAAAAATACTTTTAAAATACTTCAAAGATTTGTTATCGTTAGTTTATGAACTTAATAAGTGAAGATTATATTTACTAATCGAAAAATGGAAAGTTTAATAAAAATCATCTTGCCTTCGTATTTTTAAAATAATTTTTAATTTTTTTTTTTTGTGTGTTTGAAGTTTTTTTTTTTTTTTTTTGGATGGTAAAGTCTATTTATACATTAAAAGGTCATGTATTTCACGGTTTCTTCCCCTTACATGGAAAAATATTTTACAATTATATAACTTATGATCGCCATACACTTTTGATTTTAAATTCTAATCAATATAATTTCGGTTTGAAACACACCAGAGTATTTTGCTTACTGGAATAGTAAATTTAATTATTTGGCTTTCAATTAAAACTGAAATATAAGTTTTCAGAAAAACTTTTTTTTATTTTAAAAAATTTAATTTAAGAGTTATCGAAAATGAGTGGAGGTACTTTATTTCTTGAAATTTCATAAATTTACGTGGAGTGGGGGTAACAGATTAAAAAAAATTATAAATAATGATTTCAAAAATAATTTTAGTCATTTGTGAATAAGTTCTGAAAGTTTCATTGAAATACGACAAATATTTTATTTTTGCAAGATTTTCCAGATTAATGTGTTTGTCACCGGAAAAAACTGAGTTATGCAATATTGCGTTTTCCATAGTAAACTCTTGTAACGATCTGCCAAAATTCTTTTCATTTCTCGATTACCAAAATAAATTCTCTACTAAAAAGCATTTGAAATTCTTTATTCATATTGTTATAATTATGCAAATCATTTCTAACAATTAAAACCACGGAAATTTAAACATTTAAATAAAATAATAGATACATATAAATTTCTTTTCCATTAGTAAATAATAAATATAGAGTTATGCAGAGTAGACTCCCTTGGATTCATCAATGGGAGGCAACCGTTATTGTTTCTGTTTCAATGTTATCGTGACATTAGAGATTTGATTTCAATAGTTTTTAGTCGTTATCTTATTTTATTTTATTTTTAATCTACGAACCACTTTTACTTTTAATTTTCTTTTTGTGAACCCCCATAACCATTTCACGAAAAAAAAAGAAAAGTTTTTTACTAATAGATAAGTATAGGAATTGTATTAATTTCATCGATAGAGAGAGTAAGAGTAAAATGCGTTTTTTACTTAAAGTAAAAAACTAAGTTTATGAAAAAAATAAAACTAGTATTTAACAACTAAGTTCTATAGAACATTTATGTACACTAATAAAATAACTATTTTTGTGTGTAGCCCAGTAATGTTACATGGACACCTCTGTGTCCATTTAATTTCGGTCGAGAGCTATTGTTTTCTATAGAATTCCGTCAGTTCAGAGAACCATACGTGATACACGCTTAGGCGATCGTGTCTTAATTACATTATCATTTATAAAGTTTCAAAAATATTTTAAAAATAGTTCAAAGATTTGTTGGGGTTAGTTTAAAAACTAATTAAGCGAAGATTATATTTAGTAATCGAAAATTACAAAGCTTAAAACAAATTTTAAAATATTTTTTATTGTGTGTGTGTGTATTTGAAGTTTATTTTGTACTAGCAGCATAGCCCGGCGTTGCTCGGGTGTAATGAAAGCTTTAATCCATGGTCCTTTGGACGTTGGCTCGAAAGACTAAAAAAAAGCAATAGTTGTTAAAGCGAAATCGTAGACTGAAAGAAAAATGAATGGATGTAAGTTAAATTTTGATTTCCTGGTATCAATATCAAATAAGTTTTTTTCGCCGTAAACTGAATTGTGAAGGCTAAATAAGTCCTCTGAGTAAATGGTATCATGGCTGAGACTAAGAAATACAATTATACCTACTTAGAGCCAAACCCGAAGCAAAAACTAAAATAAAAGGGCTGAAAAAAAAATAGACATACAGGCAGATAAACAGACACACACACACAAACATCTTGCCTTTTATATATATATATATATATTATCGATTTTCTGCACTATTGTAAGAAGTGCAACCTTGAAACTTCTGAATATCGTTTCTTGTGTCTTTGTCTATGAGTGTATCAAATTTGATTAAAATCAGACCACTCCTTCTATTACCCGATTTTATTTATCGGAGGTACCTCGACACAAAACCTAGCTAAGAACACTCGCAGACGCTTATAGTGCAACTGTGTAAATTTTCAAGAAAATCGGTTCAGCCGTTTCGGAGTCTATAGGTAACGGACACACACACACGCGGACACACACACACACACACACACACACACACACACACACACACACACATAAAGTTTCATTTATAAATCAGTTTAGATTATAATATTTATGCGCAAATTAAAAGGTCATGCTATTCAGAAATTCTTCCCCTTACCCAAAAAAAATTTGTACAATTATAATTATAATTTGTACATTTGTGATCGCCATAACATATCCATGTTATAATTTCTGAATATATATATTTCGCGAGAAAAACTGCATAGCCTATTGAAAAAGGCCACAAACTTAATGAAAGTAAAATTTTATTATCAAAATGTTGATGTTATTTTTAAGATGAAAGACCAAAGTATTTTCTAATGATTTTTTGAAACTTTTTAATCCCTTCTAACACGTTCAAAATTTTGTTTGAAATATTGTTTTGTTTACGCCATTAATACTGAATTTTTACAAGAATTTTTTTTCTTCTTTTTTTTTTTTACATTTTAATTATAATAATTTATAATAGTTTAACATCGTGTAAAATTCTGTATTGGAGCATTTATTGGATGTGATATAGTAATTAAGTGGAAACGAAATTTACGAGTTCAAAATTACAAAGATTAATAAAAGTAGTTACGCTATTTTAAAAATAATTTTGTATTTTGTATTTTGTTACCTTATTTTCATGTATGGTAGACTAAAATTGCCATTATTATGAAAAGGTTATGTATTTTAAGAGTTTTGTCCCTTCACTTTAAGAAAATTGTCATTTTATGGTCATTCGTAGCAGCTGTCACCGCTTCGTCATTCAACAGTCCGTCAAACGTTCGATCAGATGAACACGACCAATCGTTAATAATTTGTAATATATTACTTTTTTATGCCATAAGTAAGTAATATTTCTTTAAAATCAGATTAATTTAACTTTCAATTTTCTAATTTTACTAAAATAAAGTGTCAGAAATCTTTTGAATTATTTCTAAAATCGTTGAATTTTTTTCTTTTTTACAAATTACATAAAATTATGAAAATGGCCGCTTTTAAGAAAACTTTAAGAAATCGAAATTAAATGTGACATTACAATCTATATAGTTTCTACCTGTAATACACCAGAATTTTTACTTAATGGAAATAATAAGTTTAATCATTAAACTTTTAATTAAGTCTAAAATGAAATCATGAAGAATGTTCATTTTAAAAATTTCATTTTAAACTTTGGTATCGAATTTTTATGCCGAAATATTGGATGTAACTAAATTTATGTTTAAATAAATAATGTATTATTAAATATTATTAATGAATAATGTTTAAATGATGTATCCTATCAAGTTACCGACGGGGCTGATTAAGTGGGGTACACACTCCAGATACACACGCATGAGAGCGTGCACATATACACAAATCTACATAGTCACACACAAATGCACACATGTTCACTCACACACAATTGTACACATTCGCACACATGAAATGTACGAATTCAGCTGTACATAAACCTATTTTAAATGACAGGGAAAAAAATGTTTATTTTAATTGTTTTGATGAAAAAAGGATTCCTTTTTTAACTTTTATTCATTTTTCTGTCTGTGAATGTAATATAAAGTTAGCGTGAACGTTATCTTTGTCGCCACTTTTATGAAGTTGGTTTTCGTAACGTTAATCTAAAGGAACATTTTGGTAACTCGCTATTTGCAAGTTATAATATTTCGGTATCTTTATGTAAAGCCAACCGAGTAATGAATTCTTTAAACGATACACAATAATATTCGTGGAATGCCGTACAACACAGGAACTCGCAAATTACTGGTTGTACAGAATACACTGCACCAGAACAAGAAACACCCTGAATACTGAATACACAGAATACCCAGAATACATTACACCAGAACACGAAACACCCTGAATACTGAATACACAGAATACCCAGAATACACTATACCAGATCACCCTCAGGATTCTGACTGATTGCTTTATATATTAATATTTATGATCATGTGATTCCAGTAACTCAATCATTCAACAGATACATTTTTTTCTTGGAGATCCACGTTCGATTACACGTGTCAGTGTCTACACTTTCTTCCTACATGTCAGGATGACGAATTATTATTGACATTATTTACATCACCTGTTATCACAGCGTTTCGGCCGTTGTTCTCTCCGACCTTCCCAGACATGAACCTCGGAACTTAGGTCTGTCCTTTTTTTCACTGAGAACGTACTCAGCGGTGTCGTCTCGTAGGACAATTTCGGGTTCAGAACTTGGAGCTTTAAACCAAAATTGCCTGCTCCTTTTCACGCTTGAATCCCTTCACAGATACTTCCCTTTTATAAGGATGCTGCTGCTGATGCCGCTGCTGATGCTGCTGCTGCTGCTGATGATGATGATGATGATGTATTCATTCACTTTCAATTTAAGACATGAAATACTCTTGGAGAACATACGAATCTATCCCTACTACTCACAGTTATAGGTTAAATTGTTGCGGCCTGTCTGGACCAGGAAAGAAGACACAGAAACAAGAAGATAGATTCAAACAGTGTATTAGAATAACAGAACATATATACAAGGTAAGAGTGTTAGTAGTCAGCAGATAGAAGTGTACGTCCGAATTGTCCAGTTACACTGCCTCACGACTGCCTCACGACTGCCGCTAGTCTGCCTTCCCGGAAGTCACGCAGATTAATCTTTATTGAAAGAAGAAGAGTCCATTCCTATTTAGATAAGGCACCAAAAAAAGACATACTCTAGAACAGCTTGGCAACCACTTAGAAGAAGGAAAACTCTGAATTCAAAACCAGTTGGGTGTGGGGTTGCATCTCCATCCCTAAAAAAACTACTTATTAGAGAAACTGTCTCAGCAACACCCAGCGTGTTGGTGTTGGTTGGAAGGAGGTTGTGGTCCCATACTTCACAGAAGAGCTTAACGGCCCTGCGTAGAGAAAGACTCTAAGATATCGGTTTCCAAACTATGAACCTTATGATAATTTATCTGGTTGCAGCAACTTGAAATATTTAAAAAACAAATGCCCGTTTTTTCTAATCTTCTGTTAAATATTTGTTTTGCCAAGACTCAGATAAATCCTGTTTTGTTTCTTTGTCATGGTGGGTTTATCAAATACTAGCAGTATAGCCCGGCGTTGCTCGGGTGTAATGAAAGCTTTAAAACTAATCCATGGTCCTGGAGCTCAGACTCTTTGGACGTTGGCACGAAAGACTAAAAAGCAATAGTTGTTTCCAGTTAAAGCGAAAGCGTAGACTGAAAGAAAAATGAATGGATGTAAGTCAAATTTTGATTTCCTGGTATCGATATCAAATAAGTCTTTTTCGTCGTAAACTGAATTTTGAAGGCTAAATAAGTCCTCTGAGTAAATTGTATCATGGCTGAGACTAAAAACTACGATTATACCTACTTAGAGCCAAACCCGAAGCAAAAACTAAAATAAAAGGGTTGAAAAAAATACAGACATACAGGCAGATAAACCGACACACACACAAACATCTTGTCTTTTATATATATTATCAATTTTCTGCACTATTGTAAGAACTGCAACCTTGAAACTTCTGAATATCGTTTCTTATGTCTTTGTCTATGAGTGTATCAAATTTGATTAAAATCGGACCACTCCTTCTATAACCCGATTTTTTCGATTATCGATTTTCGATATTTATCGGGGGGTACCTCGACACAAAACCTAGCTAAGAACACTCGCAGACGCTTATTGTAAAACTGTGTAAACTTTCAAGAAAATCGATTCAGCTGTTTCAGAGTCTATAGGTAACGGATACACACACACAGAGAGACAAAGTTCCATTTATAAATGAGTTTAGATTTAGATAGATTAGATTAGATAGATACAAAAAAAAATATTTATTTGTTTTAACTTTTATTCATTTAGTTATCATTAGCTTTTGTTACTTTCGTAAATTAGACACAAGATTTTATGTGGATCTAATACTGAACATTTAGAAAACTGCTTCTACTCGAAGCCAAAGTTATCGTCAGTACCTGCATGCCTCATCAGTTGAATTGTAGCGCATATATTTTAGGGTCTTTTCACCTGCATCTTCACATCTTCACTTCACTTCTTCAACCTGTTTTCATTGTTCATTCTCCATGACACATTTTAGCAATTGTTTTATCGACTTTTCTTTTCTCCTCTTTAATTATTACTCCATTAATTCAGAATTGAATTAAATTTAAAATTAAAAGATCATTAATAATTTCATTTCATTTGATCATATCTTCATTCAAACAATGTTTAAAAACATTTCTTTAAAGTTTAAATTAATCTCCAAAGTTAAGGATTTTCAGATTTAACTTTGTCAAGTTCGTTCATCGATAAATGTGCGACTCACAGATGTGGTGCCATTTTAAATCCATTTTTCTCTCATTGATTTTCCCCCTTTTTTGTACATTCTTGCATGTTTGTTATTTTTGAACGATTTTTTTACTGCATGTTCGGCTTTGAAAGCAAAACATTTTCCTTTCTTTCTCCTTAGCTCTCTACAAACCAAACCTCCTTCACGGACCGGATTACCACTCACCCACATCTTTTTTACTTTTCAGAGTGTCCCTCAACAAATCTTACCCTACCTCTTTTATGCATAAATATGTCAACTGCCGCTTCTTCTTTCATAATCCCTTTTTAGCACTAAATTATTTATTTCCTCTCATCTCCATTATTCCTCCGTCCGTAGCAAAAAAAAAAAAAAAAAAAAAAGAAGGAATATAATTACTTTTCTTTCCGTATTCTTCACACCCAATTGACTGTTTCTGCTTCTTTCCTATCTTTTTTGTTTGTTTTTCATCGACAAAGATCTCTTCCTTCTCCTTTCCTTCTTCTTCCTCCTCCTCCTCCTTGATTTCCCCAAATCCTTTGAAGTCCGCGAACCCCGTTAAATTTCTTTACCTCTACTTGGCTGTTGTGTTTTATCGAATGACCCCAAAAGAATTGGGAAAAAACTTCAAGAAAACGGAATACCACTGAAGGCAACTTCACTAAACGGAAATTTTTATTCATTCAACACTGAACGGAATTGAGTAAAAAATTCTTCTAACAATTTTAAGGCGCCATACTTTTTTCTTGAAGTCAACTTTTCATTGTGTCACGATTAAATTATTTCTTTATAATGATTAAATAAATAAAAAAAGAAAACAAACCTAAACTCGATAAAAATAACAGTTAAATTTAATTTATTTGAAAAATAAAAATATATTTTAAAGGATTTACAAAAACTAGAAATGTAATGTAAACTCTTTTTAAAGGCTATCGAGCCAGGGTTAAAGTAGAAATCATAATTATAGCGACTTCAATAAACTGGTCCACTCATGAAATAATAGGAAAATTTTGGGAAAAATAACATTTATTAGCATTATTTAGGCCTTCCTGTTTTTTGTTTTTGTTTTTGTTTTTTTGCGTACGAAAACACTTTTTTCGGTGGCCGGTGGACCTGTAAGTTTTTGGCTTACCATTTTTTTTTTTTTTTTTTTTTTTTTTTTTTTTACTTTTTTCAGTGTATTCATACCGAGTAGACCCTAAACTTTTCAGATTAGCAAAAGAAATTTGGAAAAAAAATGAATTTTAAAGATTTTTAGGGGATGCTCAGTTTCTTATACAACGTTCTAGTAAATCGATCCCCCATTTTGGAAACACTCGTTTTGGAGTCGAGTAAAAGACAATGACGAATTGTTGCCATTTTTAAAAAAATACTTGTAGGAAATTAATGAAAAAGACCGTTTCGGAAATATAATTTATTTTTATTCAAAATGTTTTTAGAATAGGAATTATTTTAAAGAAACTCTGTCCAAAAAACCCATTTATTTTTTTAAAGAGATTCAATAAATGTTTTAAATGCCATATTTTTCATTGATATGAAGTAAGAATAATTCAAAATTTTCCGTATGATTGACAGTCTCGTGCACATAACCAAGGTGTTGAAGATTACTGTAGATCCTCCACTGGTCTGTGTTTCCAATATGGGGGATCGATTTACTAGAACGTTGTATGAGAAACTGAGCACCCACTAAAAAATTTTAAATATTGAATTTTTTTCAATTTTTTAATTTTTTTTTAATTTTTAATTTTTTTATTTTATTTTTTTTTTTTGCCAATTTGAAAGTTTAGAGTCTAAATCGATAAAAATGCACTGAAAAAAGTAAAAAAAAAATGAAAAGAAAAAATTACAAAGAGGGTGCCGGTCATACAGGTCCGTCTATGTTCCTAATGAATTCTCATAATATTTGACAGACAGCATCTCCAAATAAAAAAAAAAAAAAATTAAAATAACATTATTATTACATTTGGGCATACAACTATCACACTCTTTCATAGGTTAACTTGTCATTTATCAAAATTTAGTGCAATTTGTGCACATATCGGTCATTGCATCACAAATAACGAATATATAACGATGAAAGTAAGACAAATAGTATATCACAGCAAAATACTATTGCAGCAGCCAATGCACGAAAACACTGAAAATACACGACACTATTATTATACGAGGGTCATTCAATAAATAAGGTGAATTTTTCTAATGCAGATAGAAGCTTCTTTTTTTCTTTTTTTTTTTTCAACGTAGTCTCTCAGCAGTGTCACACACTTTTCCCATCTGTGCACAAGATTCCGTATTCCCTCAGCGTAAAAATCTTTGGACTGATGTCTCAGCCAATCGCTCACAGCACTTTTAACTTAATCGTCACTTTCAAACTTCTTTAAACAATTTAGCCCACTTATAGACATTGCTTTAGCTGAAACATGTGGCACCATACACAGTTGACATTTTTCTATGAATTTCAACTGGTTTGCACCCTTCAGCAAACAAAAACTTAATAACTGACCTCTGTTCAATCCTGGAGCATGCTTCTTGATCGGCCATCTTTGATAATCTCCAAAACTCTCAAAGTTTTTTTTCAATCTGAAAAAAAAAGAATCCTTTGTAAAAGAAGTGAAGGGAAAAAATTAAAAGAAAGTAAGCTTCTATCTGTATTAGAAGTCCTTATACCGAAAAATTCACCTTATTTATTGAATGACCCTCTTACAAAAGAAACAACCTACATTAAATAGCTTTCGCCACATAAGACGTTGTGGTGCAGTGGATATTAGCTCAAAAACGAGAACTCAGAGAGCCGAGTTCGAATTCCAGTTACGCGCAAATACCCTTGTCGCTTCTCCCTCCAGCTATGGGTTAAATATCAGAACAGATTGGGTTCTATAACCTTGGTTGGCGACCAGTCTACCGCAGAAAGTAATCGCAAGCTACTGTGGAAAAATCTTCTGCCCAGTCAGTTATGTCTCTTTTGAGACATGATCGTACAAGCACTTGAGTGACTGATAAAATATTTGTAAGGCACATAAAATACGCCTAAAACATTTAATACAGCCAGTGTTGTCAAGCTCCGTGAATCCATTCTAGACTTGAACCGTTACTTCTTGATGCAAGTGTATTTAAATAGGAAAAGTAACGTTCCAAAAATGCTAACAAAACTATTGTCTACGATATTTAACAACATTTAGTTTTTTTTTTAGTTTAACCGGTCATTGTCAAGAACTAAACTTTATCAGAACAAAACGAAACAAGAAAATGATTTTTGGCCATTTTATCCACAATTACTTCCGGATGTGCAACAGTTTATTCGTAAATTGGAAAAAGACAATAAACTGAAACAGGACTTATATATATATATATATTGTAAATGAGTTATTTCTGCGACCTAAGTTTCAACCTTTCGGCATCTTCAGACGATTTATAATAACTACAATATAAATGCGTTGAGCACTTTTTAATACAACTTGGTACTGGTCTAATTTAATACTGAAAAACTATATATATATATAGTTTTTCGTCATTAAATTAGACCAGTACCCAGTTGTATTAAAAAGTGCAATATATATGCATTATAAAATGTAATATATTACATATAAAAAAATTAAAATCTTTGAAAATCGGATGTCCATTGCGACGAGTAAATTTAACACCTGTCTCCTCAGTTATAACAAAACGTTTATTTGTTTGTATTTTGCCATAATGTTTTGTCATCGCTGAGGAGACGGGTGTTAAATTTGCTCGTCGAAATGGCCATCCGATATTGGAAAAGAGAGAGAGAAATGGGGCTAAAGAGTTATCGGCTTGACGCACTCTCCTTTCATAATTCCTTAAAACTCCCCACAAATTGAAAAGATGGTTTGAAGGAAATTCAAAGGTGCCCTAAAAAAGTAAAAGAATATTTCTTCAATTCTGAATAAAAACCAGTTTCAGTGAAATTGCCGCTAATATTTTACTTGTTGTTGTTGTTGTTATCATGTGGCTTACAGATTCAGATGAAGATGGCCGTTGTGCAGCAGGAACTCTGTGAGTTGAAAATGCGTCTTGAGGCCCGTAGTGGGCGCAAGATCTCTGAGAAAGACATGCGCCTGATCCGTAAGATTGAGCAACTCAAGGAGGAACTTCGGGAGCTTCTGGTAGAGTTGCGGAAACGCAAATCTGAAGAGGAACATAGCCTTATTTTGACGAATGTAAGTATCTAACCACCCACCCACCCAATACTATTCACATCAGTCGCCACCGTCGCCGTCACTACCCGCCCCCACTCATTTTGATCATTGCTAGTTGGAAAGTTCGAGCCCGTGTTTTGTTAGTCGAGTTTCTCGAGTGCCAACGTCATTATTGTGAGCAAGTAGAGATTTTTTTTTTAAATTTATTTTTTAGTCAAGTGAACAGTAGACATTTGTCGCTAGTGCTTTTTTGTGAAATTATAAAGCAAATCGTTTCTTTTTCTTTTCTTTTTTTTCTTTTTTTTTTTTTTGCATTTTTTCATTTTCTTTATTCTGCATTAAAAATTCCATTCAATGCTGAAAGAAAGGAAACTGGCAAACATGGCGGATGTCATTATGTTTTGTTTCATATTATAATACGCAGCCCGCAGATGATTTAAAGTTATATAATTCTCAACATTTTAAAAAGAAAAAAGGCAGACCTGAAGAAAACTACCACCACCTTTAAATTTTTTTTCTTTTTTTTTTTTAGTTTTTTCAGTGCAATCTTATCGTTTACACCCTAAATTTTCCAATTGAGAAAAAAAAATGAGAAAAAATTCAATATTTAAACAATTTTAGGGAGGGGGTGCTCAGCTTTTCATATAACGTTATAGTAAATCGATCCTCCATTTTGGAACCACTCGCCGGTACAACATTACAACCGCCTGTAAATTTGTTGATTATCATTTTTTTTTTTCCAGTGTAATCTTATTGGTTAAACCCTAAACTTTCCGATTGCCAAAAAAACTTTGTAAAAATTTCAACATTTAAAAAAGGGGGCTCAGTTTTTCATTCAACTTTATAGTAAATCGATCTTGTGTAATTAACTTTTGTGCTTGCGGCATAGTCAACAACTTAATCCATTGCGAAATTTTAGAATAAAGCCATTCTTGGAGTTTCCGAGGAAGATGCCATCGTAAGAACTGAAGAAAACTTGAAAAAAACAAAAACAAGACCCCCGCCAAAAAAACAAAAAACAAAGTGACCATAACTCGAGTGGTTCCAAAATGGAGGATCAATTTAGTATAACGTTGTATGAGAAAGTGAGCCCTCCTAAAATTGTTTAAATATTTAAATTTTTCCAAATTTTATTTGATAATCAGAAACTTTATGTAATAAAGACTATGCTGAGAAAAGTAAAAAAAAAAAAAAGAAAAACAACAAATTTAAAGGTGGTGGTAGTCTCCTTCAGGTCGACCGAAAAAATAATTTCTAAACCATATTCTCTTTCTTGAAAATGACCAATAATGATTGAAAGTGGTTCAATAAAGAGAAGGCACGGAGAATTTTGTACGCACACTAAAATAAAACATGAAGAGAAAAGCCGCAAATAAGCATTATAAAACGAAAAATTCTTGTTCATGAGAGATTATATCGAGATCTTGTGCTACGGTCAGTTGTATAATTAAATGCAGATTTGCTTACCTTAGAATTCCTGTTGAAATGACCCCCCCCCCCTAGTTGAAAAGACGCAAAACACAATGAAAAACAAAAGACAAAAAAACAATTATCTTAATTTTTACTAAGAGCTGCAAATATTTTTTAATGTTTAGTTTGGTTTGTTTTACGGCATATCAACCCCTTGGGGCCATTTAATGCCGAAATTTAATGTGTCTTTTTTTTTTAATAAATAAAGCCTTGTATTTCTGTTTTAAATAGTAAGACTGCTGTTAGTTACGTTTTTTATTTTAATTATATTTTTGAATTCAGTTTAATTTCTCTTAGAAACTGAAATATATAAAGTGAATCAGTATTTTGAAAAGATATTCTTAAGTTTTGTGTTTGGTAGCATTTTAAGTGGATTACATTAAAACTGTTGCAATTTGTCAGTCTCTGTTTATAGTGAATGGTCCTTGGCATGCCATACATACCGGTGGATCTTCCTTTTTTAGGATATAAGAATGGATTATGGTAGTATGTCCAAGATGAAGCCGGGATATGATTATTAGATTGTCCCAAAAGTTCGTAAACACTTGCGAAATGGGTCTATCTGGTCCAGTACAATCGAGACAAGCGATGGGTTCAGAAAGGGCAAGAGACACCGTCGGTTCCAAAACAAGATCGATTCGGCAAGAAAGTCATGTTGTGCGTTTGGTGGAACTTTGAAGGAATTGCGCATTTTGAGTTGGTTCCGAATGGTCGTGCCATCAGTGCCGAACTTTACTGTCAGCAACTTGAGCGGGTCTACGAAAAGTTGAAGCAAAAGTACCCGACTCTGATCAACCGAAAGCACGCTTTCATGCAGCAGGACAACGCCAAACCACACATCGCAAGGAAGACCAAAGACAGGTTTGAAGAGCTGGACGGCGTTGAGGTTCTGTCACATCCAGCCTACAGTCCTGACTGTGCTCCATCAGATTACGGCCTTTTCCGCTCAATGCAACACTTTCTGAAGGGCCGCCGATTCGACTCGTTTAATGAAGTCGAGGAAGCGTGTCAACAATTCTTTGATTCAAAGCCGGCTGAATGGTACCTTGACCAGATCCGAAAGCTTGCAGATCGATGGCAGAAAGTCTTGGAAAATGATGGTCTTTATTTTGAGCAATATTTTTTGTTGTTTTTTGTTTTCAATTTTTTGTAAATGTTTTCTGGTAACCTAAGATTACTTGGCGAGTACAATTTCAATTTTTTGCAAGTGTTTACGAACGTTTGGAACAACCTAATATTAAATTTACTTTCCCGAGTAGTATCTGTTGTCATTCAAGACTGTAATGCAAGATATCGTATTCACGTACGAGGAGAAAGTGGGAAAATTAAATAAAAGTAGTCAATAATAATAATAATAATAATAATAATAATAATAATAATAATGAGCAATAAAAAAGGAAAAGAAATACTTTTTTTCCCGTGATGCTAAGCGTAAAAAATCGGAAATAGAATTATCGCACTTAGTTTCGTCAAACGTCGTTAGGCGGCACTAGTTAAGTCTATAAAATGACAAAACAATTTCGTGCCTCTCCATTTTTCTCCTCCTTTCATCCAACATGGAGCAGTAAGTGGAAGACGGCTGGTCCCACCAGGGCACATTAGTTTTTCCGATTCACTGACGACACTTGCCAACGCACGGCGTTCATACGTGGCTTCCAAAACCTCTACCTAAGAAGTAAGTCAAGCTTTTTCTTTATTTCGATCCTGGGTATGACCGTAAACTGCACCCGGCAGCAAGGCCTCTGATTGGGAGGTTGTGCGGAGCATAGAACCACCTCTTAATTGCTGTTGTTCCCAGGGCCACCCTGACCCGGTGTGGTAGCACCTGTTAGGGTTCCAGCTATGGGCAAAGACTCACCCCCCAAACTAGGGTCAAAACACTATGAAAATATAAAAATAGACTTTTATAGAAATATATACATTTTTGAAGGAAACGTATTACCAACAATATTGTTTTGAAGAAAGAAAAAAATTATTACCACAATACATTGTTGAAGGAAAAAAAATAATACTAGTCATACATTTGTGAATACAAAACTAGAAGATATCTTCATTTTCTAAAATAAAAATAAAGAAATTTCATCAAAATCTGATTAAATCAACTTTCTCACTATAACTGAACATTAAAAAATACCTTAAAACTCCACCTTTTTGGCATTAAATAACCCACAGAGGTTGACATGCAGTTAAACAAAACTCAAACTCAAACTTGATTGTTCCAACTCAGCGCAAGGTTGGTTTGAGCGTGACAATTATAACGATGCTTATCCTTACTTACTCCAACTTTAGGACCATAAAATGAAAACGGTTATACCATAACAATGTTTAACTCCCATCCAGCAATAACGTAAGTACAAACTTTTCTTTAGTTGTTCCAACTCTGCGCAAAGTTGACTCGAGCTCGACCATTAATTCAATGCTTATACTTAACGTAACTTCTGAACCAAAGAGAAAATGGACATACCCGAAAGACATTGAGAAATTTGTTTCACAACAATTTATATATAAAATAACGAGAACAAATGGTCTGTAGTAGAAACACCTCCTCTTCCTCCTCCTCCGCCTCCATAGTAACGCGCAGCTACACCTAAAATACACCCCATCACGCAATCTTTTTAACTTCCATAAAACTGGTCGGCTGCCCCTGCTATTCACCTCGGGGTTCTTGACAAAATCCAACGGAGAATCTGTAATGTGATCGATCCCGACTTGGCAGCTCGGCTGCAGTCGCTATCTCACAGGTGTGACGTGGCTTCCTTGTGCCTCTTCTATAAATACTTTCATGGTTTCTGCTCTAATGAATTTAGATCACTGGTGCCCACTATGTATGAATTTACACGAGCTACTAGATTAGCAACTAGATCCCACCATTTTACAGTGAAACCGATACAATGTAACCGCAATTTCTACTCTAAAAGCTTCTTTTCACGCACTTCCCACCTGTGGAATTCCCTTCCATATACTTGCTTCCCAGACACCTACAATCTCCAGGAATTTAAATGTAAGGTCAATAGACATCTCCTATCTCACTAACTCGCATCTATTCTCTCAAGCTCTTATTGACATCATCTTAAATTAACGTAGGCATTATGCAAATTTCTCGTCTTAAGTCACTGAAAACATAAATTCTCCTTTGCCTTCGGATTATCTTTTTTAGTAGAATTGGTTTAAGCTTCAAAATCAAACGACTTGGAGAAGAGGATAATGTCACAAAGAAATTGTGAACAGGAAAGATGCTTTGAATATCGAGGCAGCTGTCCAAGTCATTTTAGAGGAAACAATGCAGAAAGAGATTTTGGTAGACCTTCAATTTTAGACGAAAAACACAATAACAAAAAACGAGTACCTTAGTTTCATATTGCGCCTCTATGCGTAACTCACTCTTCAAACATTAACTAATACTTATGGCTTTCTTAGTAAAATAAAATCAGCAAACGTGTGTGTGGATTCAAGCATAAATAAATATATTTGGAAAGACAACATTAATAAAAGATATATAAATACCGCTTTCTAAACACATTTCTGCGATAAAGCTCCCCAAGAAACGAAACGCGTCGACATAAATGGTTTTATTCTTGTCATTTTTTAATTACAAACACATGCACAAAACAAATATATATGTGTGTGTGTGTGTGTGTGTGTGTGTGTGTGTGTGTGCGTGCGCGCGCGCACGCGCGGGCTGTATGTGTGTGGGATATATATATATGGAGAGAGAGAGAGAGAGAGAAGATATGAATTGAACCAAATATGGATAAAATCCGACAGAATTATTAAAAAAGCAACAAATAGGTAAACATTAATAAATTTGGATGATCGCCTTGATTTTACTTTCATCTTTAAAACGAAACACGTTAAATCTAAAAACGTCTCATTTAACAAACATCAATGGACGCTGCTGTCGTCTTCGATGTTACGAGCGTTCACCAATTCCACTTCTCGAACAGAAGAACGAGACGCGAACGGCGCTCAGGTTTTGGTTGATTTGGGAAGAACCAACCACACTTTTACTGAAAAACTGAAAACGGATTGATGGTTCACCTAGTGTGACACAAGGCCTCCAAATCACCTTCCTCGGGTTTTGAATTCAAGGTTATTCTTCTCCTAGAGTGGTTGCCGAACAATGCCTAGTCTACTATTTAACCCATAGCTAGAGGGAGATGAAATAATAGATCCATACCTTTCCCAATGCTATTTACCCGTAAGTTAATGTAACGAGTTTGAGCGGAATTTGAACTTGGTTCTCTTTTTTTCATTCCGAGCCGCTATCCACCACCCACACATGTGTGTATCAAAATATATATATTGTACTGTGCAAAAGTATTAAGACAAGAACTATTTTATCTTTTATGTGGCATCAAAATAAAGTTTAAAATCACCCCTGTCCTCACACTCTTGCACACTACTGGTAGTGTGCAAAAGTAATAGGACAGGGGTGATTTTCCTAAAAACCTCTCTGAAATTCAAATACAGGGTGAAAAGCCAAGTAAATTGCGTAGATGCTAGAGTAGCTACCGTTTTTCAAAGTTTACCATTCTTCCAGTGTGCTCAATCAGGGTGTGAAAGCGTATATATATATATCGTGTCTATTTGAGATGATACTTAGTGTCAAGATTTTTTCAGTGGTTTACTGATATTTTGCCAAACAGGTTTTTTTTTATTGTAAAGTGCTCGATATTGAAATAGTCTTAATAGGATTGATGTGGAGAAGTTTGTCACTTAACTGAGCAGAGTCATGCCGATTTTGAAGTTTCATACAAATACCACCATGATGTTCCCACTCTTTAGGGCTTTTTTCAATCGGCTTTTTTTAAAGCGAATTTTTTTTTCAAAGCAGATTTATTTTAGCAGATTGATAAAAAAAAAAAGCCCTGAGGAGTGAGATCGTCATGGTGGTATCTGTACGAAACTTCATAATCGGCATGACTCTGCTCAGTTAAGTGGCAACCTTCTCCACATCAATCATATAAGCGTTTATGTCTTAACTGTTTGTTTGTTTGTTTGTTTGTTTGTTTTTAATTAATAGTGGTATATTTAGTTGTGGTGCAGTGGATATCAACTCGGAATGAGAAATTGGAGAGCCGAGTTCGAATTCCAACTGAATTCATTGCATTCACTTACGCGCAAATGGGAAAGGTATTAATCCATCTCTTCCTTTCAGTTATGGGTTAAATAACAGGATAGATTGGGTTCTAGCCTTGGCTGGCAACCAGTCTACCGCAGAAAGCAATGGCAACCTACTGCGGGCTAATCTTCTGCCCAGTCAGTCATGTCTCTTTCGAGACATGATCGCCCAAGCGTGTTTCACGTATTGCACTTAACTGACTGATATTCTAGATGATTCTAAGCGTTCATCTAATTTCCATTTATTTATCCTCTTTTTCCCCAAATTATTTGAAAATATTCCTAGTACTCCGATAGAATGATTAGAGAATGACAGTCAGCTTCATGTTCGACAACGACCTCAGCACTAATTCAACATTATTATTATTATTATTATTATTATTATTATTATTATTATTATTTCCGTCCTTTTCATCATAACAGCAGATTTTTAAAGCAAGATCATTTTATTCTAACAACAAAAAAATGAAACAGTATTGATTAGCTCGGTCCTGCATGTTGACTAGGATAACTGCTTGCATTTAACTGGCACTGTTCAAGCTCAGGTAATCGCCAGGATTTTATACGCTAACACTCTTGATTTGGACGCAACATGATCTTACTCCCTCTATTTTATCTGGGTTGTACTAAATCTAAGCTATAAGCCCATAACAAAATTGTATAGAATGTTGCAGAGGAAAAGTTAGTTTTGGTTTTTCGAAAAGACTCGGAGAAAAATAAGTTCGGCGACAGAAGATGTCAAGTTCATTGGCTTCTTCTTATTGAATAATAAAGATAGAAAACTGAGGATTGCGACAGTCATTATTTGCTTCTTTTTTTTTTTTTGTCCTTCCGATGACACAGTTGAAAGTGGGTAACTCTATAGCGGATATCTCTTATTCCTTTTCTAGTTGTAGTAGGATTCGGTAGCAGGTTAACGGAATTTGGCCTTGTGGGAAGATAGCCCACTATAATTCATAAAATGATTATAAATTCAAGAAAGGCAATTTTGAGTGTAAAATAACATTTATATATATACATAGCAATTATGTTTTACAAATAAAATAATACTTGAAATAAAAGTTAGAGAGAGTTCATGGCAGATAATAATGAGCTGAAAGAGATAAAAGAATGTTCAAGGAAGATATAACGCTGAAAGGTAAAAGGCTTGGTAGTATGATTAATGGTTCATTATCAAGTTGCCGTTTCTAAGGTCAGTAGGTCAGCAAGTTGGTTTGTGGAATGTCTTAGAAAGGGTCAGTTAATACTTTGAGAAGAGGGGAGGAAGAAAGAAGCAAACATAATAGCCGCTCGACGTAGGTCAAGGGGATTGTTACACTCTTCTCCTCTATCTGTGCCTGTCTGTCTGGGTGCCTTTGTCACGGCTTTTTATATTTTCCTTCTGGATCAAAACGCTGGTCGTTTCGCATTTCATCCTTGTATTTGGTTCCGAGCTCCCCATTGGCTGGTAAATAAAAAAATGGTAATTTGATATTTGATTAATTTTTATTTTTCAACCGGATTTTCTGCGCGGATCCACTTGCGCACGACGACTTTTTATTCATTAGCTTTCTGGTCGGCATAGAGCCAACATCCTGTTTGCTCGCTTTTGCTCGGTCGGTGGTATCACCACAACTCCTAAGTATTGCAATTAATTTGTCGGATGCGATTTATAAAGAAGTTTCTTTTTTTTTTTTTTACTCTAAGTTTTACCCTGTATAAGGCCCGGGAACCACTTGAGATAGAGGGTTACATTAAGACTTAATTAATACGGAGGGAAAGATAAGAGTTAATCCTAGACTTGAACAGGTTAAGATCGTAATGGTCTCAATTCATACAAGTTGTTGAAAAGTTCTCGTCCTTGCTAAAGAATCTTAAAATTGCTAATGGTTGTGACATTTGCTTTTATTTTAGAAAGTGAGCCGGGCAAAGAACTTTTCAGCACACTTCCGTAAATCAAAATACAATTAAAAGAAAAATTTTTTTCATATTTGCTGGTTATTATTATTATTATTATTTTATAAATTCTGGCTAACAAATTGTTTTCTGAGTAATTATATTATAGAGGCCGAGTGTAGTTAATTATGTGATTAATAAATTGCTATTCAATATTTATAAAATACAATAATTGTAGTGGCGACAGTCACTGCTGTAGCCTGGTATTGAACTCACAATTTTTGAGTCAAGTCACAAGAACTAACCAACTAGTTCAATGTGTATTACTATTCACTATCAGGCTACAGCAGTGGTGAACAAGTAACTTGCAGAGTTAAAGGGAGATAATTTATGACTTCCAAAAGGGACATTACTACGCAAGGGATAAGAATGATATACCCCGGTGATTTTAATAAAGGGTTCGGTTCGAAATTCCTAGCACTTGAAGAAGGCCGGAGTGTACAATGGCCTATACATCGCACAAATGGCAACAAAGATGAGGACAATAGTTCGAATGATGTAAATACTGTATATCCTTTCTTCTTTACTTATAGAATAATGCACATACACGTAGGCGTTAAGAGAATTTTAAAATAAAAGGAAAGGAAAATAGAAAAAATAAGAAACTTTCTGTAGGCGACGTACAAACAAATTTTACTTACTTGCTTACGCTGTAAATAAATAGGATTTAAAATGCATCTGTTACTCTTTTATATAGAACTACAAATTCCGTGGATCCAATTCAACACCAAATTTATTCAAATTTACAAACGTCTTGCAATAAATGTCCTCAAAGCAAAAAGTGTAACAGATATTAATTATTATTATTATTATTTGATAAATGAAAATGAAATGATATATTTTTGTTTAAAATCAGCCAACAAGTTTGGAGTAAGTTTTTTCCTTTACACCGGCTGTATTACTATTTATATTAATTAATTTCCGTTAAATTTTTAAGGTAACATTTTAAATTGTCCTTTTGTTAATAAAGAGACAATATTTTTAAAATCTCAGTATTGAATTTTGAGATATATAGTAATTTATCTTACTTATAGAAAAAAACATTTCATAGGTTCTTTCTAATTTTATATATTTTGCACAATTAAATACGCAAAATGTAAATAACATTTAAGCTTATGGTTTAAATACTTTAAAAAACTTTATTTAGGCTAAAGTCAAAGCCATTGAATACAAGTTATTAAAACTGTAATTTTAATTTGAAGATATTAAATATTAGAGCAGTTAATATGTAAATTATAAATGAAGCTTTAAATAAAATGCTTAGTTTTAAATCACTTCAAAAATAGTAGCAATTTCGCTACTTAAATTTTACCGGAAAAAAATCGGTAAACGTAATTTAGTTTGTTACGCACAGTTTTTTCTCACAGTTAACATAAAAGGCAGAGGTTAGTAATATCTACCTCTAAATTATAAATTGCTAAATATTGCAATTTAAAAAATAAAGATTTCACTTATAGTGAAATAAAACAATCTGAAACGTCCATCAACTGGAATCGTTAGAAGATTCTTGAATTAAAAGAGAGGAATTGTATTATCTTATAGATACCAAAATTTTCCTTCAAATATCTAAGCTGCTAAATTTACAACTTAGAAAATAAATAACGATTTCACTTATTGTGAAACCGGAGAAAATCTGACAAGTCCAAACGATGGAAACGATCAAGAGAATCTGATTAAAATTGGCTATTTTAGCAAACAGCAGAATTCTAACAGACGATAACATTCCCGCCTTTGCGAAAACCCAGGTGTTTGTTTCGCGTTCTTTGCCATATAAGTAACAAGGAAACGCCCATTTTCTCAAATAAGGAAAATTCCAAATCTGGTTATTTTTACAATGCCAAGCGCGCTCTTGTTTTTTTTTTTAAATAAGGAATTTTTTAGAATAAATCCTTATAATTTAACAAATTTCAACCTAAAAATATTTCACAAGTAAAAAATATTATTATTATTTGGTTGAAATATAAAAAATAATTCTTACAGATAAGAATGATATACCCCAGTGATTTTAATAAAGGGTTCGGTTCGAAATTCCTAGCACTTGAAGATGGCCGGAGTGTACAACGGCCTATACGTCGTACTAATGGCAACAAAGATGAGGACAATAGTTCGAATAATGTAAATACTGTATATCCTTTCTTCTTTACTTATAGAATAATGCACACACACGTAGGCGTTAAGAAAATATAAAAAAAGAAAAGCGAACACGTGCATAGTCATTTTTCTTCTCTTTGCCTCGCATCTTGAGTTGGCCCACTGCCCACACACACGTGCGAGTGTGGAGCCTCGCGACATGCCGTCGGAGATTCAACCACTATCAACCAGCCAAAGAAAGATGTTCGTTAAATAATATATACAAATACTGGAACAAATTGAAATCTAGTACACGCAATTTGCTACTTCTTTGCACCAAACACGCACATGTAGAGACAAATATGGTATATTCACATAAAACTCCCCATAACCTGAACACCGCAATACATATATATAATAATGAACATTCACACAAGAAAATACGTAATCTTATGGTGTCAACAACAAAAAATAAAATGATGGTATAGTTTATGATCATATTTTATAGTTTATGATCATAACCACATCTAAATTATACTGGTCATACCAATTACGACTATACTATCCTGGTGACCATGTTCGACTAAATCATACTGGTGAGCCCGTTCGACTAAATAAACCATGTTGTTTGCTCCAACGTTCGCCTAAACCATAAATTAAAACAGGATTCGTTTGATAAAAACTTTCTCAAGAATACTTATCCAAAGAATTAATTAGGATGTCTATAAAACAGATCATTAGCGCTGCGTAATGGGTTCGATCCTGGCAAATACGTATCGCTTTGTATTATACTCTGTCAAACTATAAGATTCTTCGGTTAGTTTTCTTTCAGTATCAGAGATAACAACAACATCAACAACATAAACAACTCACGCCATTTCCTCGTAAATTGAAAGAAATAAGATAAAATTCTTAAACAAAACTGAGTCATTAACATTCAAGTCAAAGTGTTGTAGATTATATGAGTCGGTGAATAATTTCCTGAAGAAGTGTATTTTTCTGAAACAGTAAAAATATGAAAACTGCTAGTAAAAGAAAAATAGGCATTGTTTTGAGAAATATTTTCAAAATTAAGATTGCGGGTAAAATTCTCCGTGTCAGAAAAATATGTGATTGTTTTGAAACCAGGATAGCCAAGGTTAGATAATGTGGACTTTGGAATTATGTAAACAATGTGTCAGGATTTGGCAACTTGGAGCTACGAAGAGAAAATGATTTTAAAAAATAAATACAACCGCGAAAAAAGCGCAGTTATGTTTTTCTTTTCTTTTCTTTTATTTTAAAACCCCACAATTTTTTAGACTAAATACAGTATACAGATGTGCGTGGTGGTCCAGTGGATATCGGCTCGGAGCAAGAAATCGGAGAGCCGAGTTCGAATTACAGCTGAATTCATTGTATTCACTTACGCGCAAATACTCTTGGGAAAGGTATTAATCCGTCTATTCCCTCCAGTTACGGGTTAAATAACAGGACAGATTGGGTTCTATAGCCTTGGCTGGCAACCAGTCTACCGCAGAAAGCAATGGCAACCTACTGCGGGATAATCTTCTACCCAGTCAGTCATGTCTCTTTCGAGACATGATCGCCCAAGCGTGTTTCACGTATGGCACTGGCAATATACAGTTTCTATGTGAAATTGTAGATGTGACATCGTCCTTTCCCAATTCTACAAGTGATCAACAATGTTAACAAAACAATAGATATGAGGTTGACAATTGAACTGTTCCCCCACCCACACACACACACACACACACACACACACACACACATATATATATATATATATATATATTAAATAACTTTAATCCAAAAGGAAAAGCAGGAAGGTAAATCCCAAAGACCCGATCCTAATTAATATTAATATTTTAATATTAAAAAATAATACTTATATATATTCGTCATCCGCATACAAGCCTGTTTCACTGTATCACAGCTCATCAGTGTGGCTAGACATCCACTTGCCATCCGGCCGGGATCGAAGCTCGACCGATTTGGAGTCAGTCGGAGTCGCTAACCTCTAAGCCATAGGCACATGAATTCAGAGAATGGAAATTTTAACGTGTTATAAATAAGCGGCGTATACACACGCCAGTCACCGAAAGAACTCAATTCATTCCTGAAGAGTTATGCATATATCGCCGAAGTGGTAATTGTTTTTATTTTAATTTTTCTCGTAATATATATATATATATATATATATATATATTCGTCATCCATATACAATCCTGTTTCGTTGTATCACAGCTCGTCAGTGTGGTTAGACATTCACTTGCCTCCGGCCGGGATCGAAACTCGACAGATTTGGTGTTAGTTTTGAAAAAAAAAAAAAAAAAAAAAATATATATATATATATATATATATATTCATTTTCTCTAGTTGCTGTTCTAATGGGGTAGTCCAATGCGATGATGAATAGGTAGGGTGCTAGCGTGTCACCGTGTGATACTCTTGTGTGAATTTTAAAGAAATCTATATCGTCATCTTCAATTGTCTTCATACGTAACTGTGATTACTTTAAGAATCATGTCTGACACAAGGTATTCTTGAAAGTTATAACGGTTGATTAATAAGTAAGGTATCCAAGCATATTATACAAATTTTAACTCCTTACTAAATGTAAGTTCTTGTGTTAATCACAAAAGCCTAGTTAGTAAAAATAGCAAGTAATAAAACAACAAAACAAAACTCAGTCACTGATGGATTGCCATCGAAAAATGCTAAAAAATAGTTTAGGAAAAGACGAGAATTTCATGACAAAAAGGATAAAACAATTTAAGAAGGCAACTTTGAGAAAAAAAAACACCTACTTTTATCGGACCTATGAGTGTTCCTTGGGTAGTTTTCGAAAAGTTCCTTTTTAGATTCACACTGTTCGTGCTCCGGAAGATTTCTTTGAATTCTTTTCGGTTTTTCTTGTCCAACCGCAAGAAAATGTTCACTTGAACTTGAAAATCCTTCAGTCTCTTTGCAGCTAGTTGGTAACCTTGTGCCTTTTTGGAATTCTCTTCTTCATGTCAATGGCCTTCTGCTCGTCGATGTTGGTTCGCATTGTCCCCTTGCAGTCAAAAAGTCTTCTCCCTTTCGTCCACTGTCCTGAGTTCTGTTTATTTGGAAAAAGTGATTCACAATAGAATCCATCCAAGTTTTCACAAGGACATGAAACCACAGCCCTCATTGGCCACAAAATACGAAAACATTTTTTTTACATAAACTTGAAATGAATCGTTCACGATTTTGACGGTTTCTGCTGAGCCAAAAACGAAGTAACGTCTTTTTGTTTTTTACGACAAACCATCAGGTCTTCGTAAAAGTACACTTTTCTTAAAAGAACGTTTACTAAAAAAAAAACTTAGACAATTGAAAATTTATTCAAAACTAACATTTTTAAGGTAGTAAAATAAAATGTTTATAGAGATTTTGCATTAATTCACTGAAAACATTTTATTAGAATTACTCGCGAGGAACGTTTTTCTTTTCTTTTTTTTTTCTTTTTATTTTTTTGTGAAATTCCGAGTTGATGTTCACGTGAAAACAAAAACGTGCACAAAATAAATGACTGAGTTAAGGAATTTTCTGCCTATGAACACATTTATATTTCCAGGGTTTAGAGAGATTTTTTCCTTTTTCCTTTTAATATCACCACGTCCCACCCTGTCCCTGACAAGTCTGGGAGAATTTCAATCCACAACGGAAGTCAATCAGTGAAGCTGATGAGAGGATCAGGTTGGGTCAGATGAGAAATGCAACACCAAATCCCTTTTTCTTACTTTTTTGATTTCTTTGTCTCCATATCATGTGATGCCTTGTTATAGTCTCGTCCATTATTGATCGCTGTCTGTCGCAAGTCGTCGTCGTTGTTGTTGCTGTTGTTGTTGTTGTTACCTGATTGAAAATCACCACAACTTGAATTGATCTGCTTTGTATCTGCAACCAAACGCTGTTGATCACAATCGATGTTGTTGATTTTGCTATGTACAATTGGTGTTAAGCTGCTAGAAATATGGTGACTTTCTTTGCTATGAGAAATGATTTTGTTTAACATTTTCTTTTCTTTCTTCCTTATTTTTTGATTCTTTTTTTTTTGCTTCCTTTTTCTTTCGTCCTTTCTTTCTTTTCTTTTATTCCTTTCTTTTTCTTCCTTTAATTTAATTTTATTTTCATTCCTTCCTTTTTTCTTCCTTTCTTTTTCTTTCTTTAATTTTCCTTCTTTTTTCTTTTCTTTTTTCTTCTTGTTTCCTTTTTTATTTCCATCTGTGAAAGAAAAGATTGATATTTGTATCATTTGTTTATCTTTGAAAGACATTTTTAAAGAAAATATTGCCGAATGGACTATTTTGATGGAAAAAATAACCAGTAAATGTGAATGTTATTTTTTATGGAAAATTGCACGAGTAACCATAACAACAGCAATAATAGGACAAGAGAAAAATAATCAAAATATTTAATAATCAGCATTCGTCTACAATCTCGTTCATTCATTTTATATAAATTTTATTGTATACAAGCTAGTGTTAGGCTTCCTGTCCGTCTGTTTCTTAGCTCCCAATCCTGAAAAAGGAAATAGATAAAAGAGGTGTGTGCTAATACTAACATGCACATACAAAATGAGATCTACTGTGTTTGTGTGTTTACTAGAAAACTACTACTACCGATGATGAGGATGTCTCACTTTTGTTGCTATATTGTTTTAAAATGATTCAAAAACAGAAAAAAATGAAAAAAATGATCAAAATATAAATTTCATTCAATGTATGTTTCTTTTTTGCTATGTCGAAGGTGGAAATCGGCAAGAAGCCTGTTAAGCAGTTTATACCGCTAATAGCCCATAGTTTGAAATGGACATGGGTTCATATGGTATAAAAAATTATGGTGTCACGTGATCAAAATGACCTTATAGGTCAAAGCTATTTTAACAAATGTGTGATGAGATGAAAACAAATTTTATTGATGGTAGATTACGCAGTTTGATGGGAAGAGCATCCAAAATTTTTAATCGTTTTTTTTTTTGTTTGCAAATTGGATTGGTAGAATACTATTGCACTGTGAATCATAATCTAATTTTAATATTTTATCATTTGTTTTTATTTAAATTGTTTTTCTCTATTATGATAAGCCAGACATTCTTGAATTTTTTGTTTCTGTTATTTTTGCCTGAGAATTACCAAATTAATCTCAGTCCCAAAATGTTGGGAAAAAACGTTTATTTTAATTTTGTCTTTTATTGCGGTTGTGATTGCACATGAAGAATTTGGAACAATTTAAAATTTGTTCTAAATTCTTCATTCTAGAAAAAAATAATTATATTTGTCTAGAATTTTTGGATGATTTAATTATTATTATGTACTTTTTTTCATCAATTATCATTTCAAATATTAGTTAAAATTTGCTGCTATTATTATTATTATTTCTTCTTCTTCTTTGCTTTCTGCCTTTTATTTAATTTCCTCTCCCCTTCATTATCATCCTTTCATTTTCTCTCGATTATTTTTTCTAGTGACTGAATTTTCATCTATTGCTGGGTATCGTCAGTATTTTTACTAATTTTAGTTCGCATTTCAAGTATTCACGTCTGAAATCTCCGGTGGTTATCACCAGAGACCGAATAAAAGAAAATCTCCTCAGATTTCCAGTGCTTTTCACAATATACATGAAGACCCTATCATCAATCTAAATTCTTCAAAAGGGGCTGCTTATCCTTTTTCTGTTAGTTAGTGGTGGGAGTCCGTTCTAGTGAAGGGTAGTCGTATATTGTTGAGGATTAACGGAATTTGGCCTTGTTGTAGATAGCCCACTATAAGTCATAAAATGATTATAAATCAAGAAAGGCAATTTGAGTATAAATTTAACATTTTATATATAACACATATCAATTAATGTTTTTACAATTGAAGTAATACATGAAGTATAGGTCCAACGGACGTTAAAATGTTCATAACAATAAAATGCTGAAAGAGAATTAATGCTTAGGAATTTGGGAGCGTGTAAGTAAGGAATGTCTTTGATGTATTCGCTCCTTAGGTCAGTAAGTAGTTTTTGAGGCAGAGAAGAGGAAAAGAGGTGAAGGGAAGCGAGCATAGTAAGCCGCTTGACTTTGGTCAAGGGAGATACTAATTACTCTCTTCTCCTCGAGTTGGTCTGCTTGGCTGCGTCGGCCCGTCTCGGCTTTTTATATCTTCTTTTTGGATCACAACAGATCACTTGGGTTTTCACACTTGTATTTGATTCTGGGCTTCCCATTGGCTGATAAATAAAATTCGCGTAGGCTCACGAACTGGAATTTTACTATTTAATTAATTTTTATTTTTCAACCGGAACATCTGCGCGGAGCCGGCGGCGCACAGACGACTTTTGGTCATTTGCTTTTTGGTCGTGAAAGCGCTAACATCCGGTCCATCGCTTTTGCTCGGTATCACCACACTTCCCACAAATCTCCGATTCTAACAATCTCGTCTGTTTTAGTGGGTCTGTTTCAATCAGCGGATTTAGCAATGGATTCGATATAGTCATTCCACTTGAGGTCCTCAGAGAGTGTGAGGCCAAGGAGGCGTAGTGTTTTACTCTCAGGGAGGCTAGCCTGTTCCATGCTAATGGGGTGTAAGAGCGATTGTCTGTGATGGTTAATAGATAGCAGCTTCGTAATATACGATATATATGTCGGGGTTGTTTGCATATGTATTGTTCTATGTTCTTCTCGATTCGTTTGTTGAAGTTTTCAAAATAGATGCCTTGTACCACCAAATGAAGGAATATAAAACGACAATACTACGACAGGGGAATTATCAACAGAAAAAGTAGATCATTTATAGAATAGTTGAGGGTGTGTCTTGTTTTCAGAAACTTGTTCTGATATATGCTTTTGTCATTTTTTCGTTTTTTTTCTACTGTTTCAATCCACCTCTACTATTCCGAGGCAAGTGTAATAAACTCTTTTCTATTTAAATGTCCTGATGATTTCATGTTTAGTAGTTCAGTTTCTTTTGTTACGACATGTTTTATGCATATCATCACTTTGACATCTTTAATATCCTGGTTGAAGTCCTTAAATAATCTTCGTTTTAGCAAGAGATTTCAATTTTATTATGTCATTTTTCATTATAAATCGATTTTTGCTAAAATGACACTACCTACCAAGTCTGCAAGAAGACCTAAGGCCGGTTGTGGTGTGTTGTTATGGCTCCATTTCATATATTTTCATCTCTCCCTAACATCTCTAGCTTTATATAGACAAAGTTCTCCTTAGTGTGTAGGCTGTACTTAACAAGACAATTTTTTGTATATCTCTTAAGCTGGGGTTTCCAGGGATTCTTTCAATGTGTTTTTTTGTTTCATTTTTTATCATTCCAAGTGCACCTACTATCACTGGTACGATACTTGTTTTCAATTTCCACAGTTTTTCTATCTTAATTTCCAGGTCTTTATATTTTGACAGTTTTTCGAATTCCCTGATTGCTATGTTACAATCCGCTGGACAAGCCATATCAATTAATAAGCAAGTTTTTTCTTTCTGGTTTTTAACAATAATGTCCAGCCTATTTGTTTCAGTTTTTCTGTCTGTGTAGATGGTGTAATCCCATAGACTGGTGACATCTTTTATTTCTGTAACCGGTGCTGGGTGATGTTCATACAAGTGTTTGTTACATATTTTCCATAGTGTTTGCACATTGTCCAATGTAAATATTGCCCCACTCTATCGTGACGATTTTTATATTTATTTGGAGCAAGTACAGAAAATCCTGGAATTAGATGGTCTATTGTTTCTTGGTATTTATCACGGATTATTATTATTATCATTATTAGTCCCACGTCGCTACATCATCATCATCATCATCATCATCATCATCATCGTCATCATCATTCTTCTTTTTCTTCTTTATCTTTGTTTCTTCTTCTGAATGTTTTTCCTATTGATCAAAAATCATTAACATAATAATAATAATAATCCATTTCGATGCCGAAATTTAGTCATCTTATCTTTATATTTATTTACGCAAACTTTTCAAAAGAGTTTTTTTCTAAAGTAGCGAAACGTTAACACTAGAAAGAAAATATTCAGTATTCAATTGATTTTCGCGCCTTCCATTTTTGCATATTTGCCGGATATTGATTTTTATATTTGATTAGATTTCATTTTATTCACTTTTAATAAGTCTTTATAATGTTTTGTTGTGCAGGAATTTTGTTTAAATTTCTTTGAATCAATTTTTATTTATATCGATTTGAATGAATATTTTATTATTTAAAAAATGTTAATAATGAATCGTCTATTGTTTATTTATGTTTTTTCTTTACGTAAAAATTCTTATTATTTAAAGTAATATTCATAAAATGTAAAAGTACATTTAATTCATTAATTGTAAAATATGTAGATGTCTGTAGAGGACCTTTTATATATGGTTATATATATGTGTGTGTGTGTGTGTGTGTGTGTGTGTGTGTGTGTGTGTGTGTGTGTGTGTGTGTGTGTGTGTGTGCATGTTTTATCAACAACTACAGACAGTTTGTTTTAGACAATTTTTCGTATTTCTTTTTTGTTTTCACATAGGATACCAGCTGCCTCATTCCGGTCAATGTAATTTGTAAGCATTGTGCATATATTTCTGGGAATTTCAATGCCATACAAATTCATCTTAATGTGATGCTGGATCCTTCTAGGATATAAAACATACGAATGTCTTGTTTTTTTTTCTTTTTCTTTAATTCAAACTATATTCAAACAAAATTATTAAAAGAATATTAATATTAAAAAAATATTTTTTTAAAAATTATATCAAATTTTTCCCGATATGACGTGTTGAGTTTTCCTTTATAAACTATATATATATATATATATATATATATATATATATATATATATATATATATATATATATATCTTATTTTTACGAAATGAATTATTTTCTATGAGAAAGAAAGAAATCCCAAATCGACAATGAGCGTTAGTGTTTCTACACGAAGCGACAAATGCATACATAGTGGCCATTTTTAGCCTGTACACTAACCACAAAGCCTTGTGATCATTCAGAAATAAGTAAATGTTGCTACAAATGCTATCTGCCATTCATGGACCAGATGTTTTCTGGTTGTCATTGACTCTTATTACAAAATGAATGGACATTGACACAATAAACTCCACGAATAGAAGTTAAACAGTGGTTATCTTTGGTAAGTGTTTTGCAAACCATCGTGTCCCAGAGACGATGGTAAGTGATAAGGGTTCTCATTTTGTTGATGAAATATTCAAGAAATTTGTGCAGACGAACAACATTGGACATATTCACGCGTCTCCATACCCACTGTCATACCCCAGAAGAAAAAGCGCTATCTAAAAATGGTATGAAACCGTTCTGAAATGCCAACATCAATTCTCGTTTAGCCAAATTCTTGTTAACCTTCTCAAATGTCGACTGAGAATGCTGATGAATCGGAAATTCAGTAGCATTTGGATGGATCGTATTTTCTCGATCCTGTTTCTAGGTTGACAGAGAAATAATTATAGAAAAAACCAGGCCATGATCAGAATGTCTATCAGCGAGAGTTTGAAAAAAGATCTTGTGTTTTTGATTTAATAAAAGAAGCATTCAGTTGTTGCCGGACAAAGTAAAATTGGACTCTATAAATTAGACTCTATAAATTGGACTCTATAAATTGGACACTATAAATTGGACTCTATAAATTGGACTCTACAAATTGGACTCTATAAATTGGACTCTATAAAACACACGCGATTGATTCAGATTGGCTATGAATGTCTTTCAGTAATGAACCACCTTTGGGAAAGATTCATGAATATAAATCTAATTCTGCCGAGAATTGATTTTTACTTAACCTGTTGTGCATTCCGGAAAGGGGTTCCGGTTTTTCCCACTAAAGCAAGAAACAATAACATATCAGTTCAATGGTTGGGATTTAATTCTTTTGCGGCGTATAGGACAGCAGCCTCACCAGACAGGCATTACTATCAGGTTTCTGCAGCAAGTAAGATTTAGTGGTTGGTGTTGATAACCCGATTCCCTACTTGTTTGGAATTAAGTGTTGTTTTTCTCCTAGACTGACTCCCAATCAAAGATAAAGAGCTATTAACTTCTATCTGAGGGTTGGTACAAGAAATGTATCCATAACTTGTATTTGTGTGAAATCTGGAATTTGACATTGACACGCCAATCTTACTATCTGTGCCGATGACCACGGCGCTATGCGCATGCCCAGTACTATAATTAAAAATGGATTTTATTTGGTGAACATAGATAAAAACAAAACAAAATAATTAGATGACAATTGCAGACACAAAGACAAGAACAAAATTTAAGCAATGATGATTAAAACTGAAAACTTCTTCGTTTCTTCCTCTAAAACTGGGTCATCGACTGTCGCCGCCTTAGCCTGTTGCAGACAGCGCATTAACATTGTATAATCCCAAAAAAAAAAAAATCCACAAAATCCAATCACCAACAACAGAGTTCAGAGAGTAAAGCTTCAAGTCCAGTTCAAAGGTGGATATTTGGACGTTTTGGCTCTCGACCTTTGCTTTTCTTAGCGGTTGACTTTCTTTCTCGGCATAACTTAGAGCAGGGATCTTCAACCTATGGCTAACTAAGTGCTAGGGTTTTAAAACCATTCAGTGTTCGAACAGCATACGTATTTTTATACAAGTCAAAGTTAATATATCTGTTGTACAGTATATTTTATATAGTAATATCTACAATATGTAAACCACATTAATAGAAATAAACTGTTTTTAAAAGATTTGTTTTTAAGTTCTTATTATAATGGGAGCCTTGACCTTGAAGGGTTTTAGCCAATCGCTCAATAGCGGCAATATACATTGTTACTATGAGTTTTGCACAATTTTCTATATGTGCAGGTGTTAGGCAACTACATTGTAGACTTAACACTACTTTCATGTGAGAGAAAATTTGCTTACAGGAATAAGTTCGACCAAAAGCCAAAAGAAGAGCAAAATCAATTTTCTTCAAGCAAATAAAAAATATCGGGACGGATGTCCAACAGGTGAGAATAGCAGCAGACTTGTCTAAATTTTCACATTCCAGAAACTTTCTTAGTTCAACAAGAAACTGTCTTGGTTCGTGCCATTGAAAATTGGTTGGCGTGCCACGTGTGGCACGCATGTCGTAGGTTGTCGACCCTTGACTTAGACCATCAGTTAATCTTTTGATATGACTATACA
>JBBBDQ010000435.1:550000-607500 GCA_037127315.1 Ascarosepion bandense
TTTTGTGTTTATCGAAAACTTCACTATTAGACGAATTGGTGGACAATCTAACAGCTATACCTCTAGGAATACCTTTAAGGATGTGCCTAGGGTGATTAGACTTTTTATTAACATAATTTGGAGTGTAATTCCTTTTAACGTATGGTGTTATAATTCCGTTATTAAGGTTTAACGTTATGTTTCATATATATATATGAATCTGTGTGTGTGACGATGTATATATATATATATATATATATATATATATATATATGTGTGTGTGTGTGTGTGTGTGTGTATACGAAGGTACACATCAATATATAAATATTTATCAGGTGTTAATAGAACAGTGCTTAATGCAATATAACAGTAAAAAGTATATATTAATAAATATACGTATAATCTGACGTTTTAAGCACGACTGCATGGAGTCGCGTTTAAACATAGTTATTTCCGCAACTTAGATTTCAATCTTTCGGTATCTTTAGGCTGTTCATAATAACTGATTTTTCAATGTTTTCAGACGAACAACGGGGATATTTTTACGAACGCGTGACTGGATTTTTTAAACAACCGAAAATTTCAAAATTAGGGAGGAATTACGTAAGGATCTTAACATTTTCATTCTTCTAAATACAACGTAATTTTTTAAACCCATCCCTAAGGGAATAGGACACAGACTATGGAAAAATTCCCCCCACAAAATAATCTTCGACGAAAGGAAAAAATATGAAAGGGCCTTAAATGAAAGTGACTACAAAGACAAATTAGAATGCTAACCTCAGTTAAGCAGACAAATGAAAAATTATACTATAAATCGAAACATTATTTGGTTCAAACTAACGTTTAACTTAAATACAAAATAGGGTAAATGTTTTTTAAATTAATTAACACTTCATAAAAAATCGGTATTAAGTAAAGTATTCAGCGGAAATTCAATTACATTAAGTTTTATTTGTTCTAGTAATTTAGAAAATTACATAAAAAAAAAAAAAAAACACCAGAAACCTAAAAAATAACATGCAACATAATATCACTAATAATGAATGCAACTGTAGGGACAAAAACAAATGCCCACTTGACGGATTTTGTAAATCAGAAAGAATTATTTACAAAGCAGAAGTACACGATACAGATGGACAAAGAAAAACATATTTGGGTTCTACCAAAGTAATTTTTAAAAACAGATCTACATTTAAGTTGAATTAAAATTCTGGAGATGTGAGCTGATGAAAAATATCGATTTTGAGATAGAAGTTGAAACAAAACGAAAGTTGTCTAATATTTAGATGTGGAATTTAATCTACAAACTGGCAGTGGATCCCCATCAAATATGAAAACAATCACAACTTTAAAATACATAAACACTAGATCTAACCCTCCAAGTAGCAGAAACAAACACATTCCTAAGTGAATAGAACACAGACTATCAAAATATTCTTCTCACAAAACAATCTTCGATGAAAAGAAAAAAAAATTATGAAAGGACTTTAACTGAAAGTGGCCATAAAAACAAATTAGAACACAAACCTCAGGTAAACAAACAAACGAAAATAATACAAGAAATCAAAACATTATTTGGTTCAATCCACCATTTAACTTAGAACTAAAATCCAAAATAGGGTAAATATTTTAAAATTAATTGATAAACACTTCCCAAAAACTCAGAATGAAACAAAATATTCAATATGAATTCAATTGAGTTATAGACTGTACTAGTAATTTGGAAAAAAACCCAAAAAACAAAACGTCAGAAACCTAAAAAAATGACATGCAGCATAATAACACGAATAATCAATGTAATTGTAGAGACAAAAACAAATGCCCATTTGATGGACTTTGTAAAACAGAAGGAACTATTTACAAAGCAGAAAGACATGATACAGATGGGCAAACAAAAACCTATTTGGGATCTACAAAAGTTTTTTTTAAACCAATATAATAGCCACAAATCGACATTCAAGCTGGAAAACCTTAAAAATTGTTTCAAACTACCTAACCATGTGTGGAAATTTTTAAAAAAATGGAAAAGACCCTGATATAACATGGAATATAATTAAAAATCCAAAACTTACAACAATGTTGATGTTTGTAGATTGTGCCTGGAAGGAAAGTTAGTTATAATATTGTTTCAGAACAAAAAATTACTTAATGAAAGATCAGAAGTCCAGATATAATCACACCTAAAAATACATCCTAGGCTCATGCAAACCTAAAAGAAAGTGTTTAAGATTCTTGAGTAACTCTTCACTAATTTTGAAATTATCGGTTGTTTAAAAATTCCATTCGCGCGTTTGTAAAAAAAAAACCCTGTTGTACATTTGAAAACATTAAAAAATTAGTTATTTTTAATCGCCTGAAGATACCGAAATGTTGAAACCTAGGTTGCGGAAATAACTCGTTTCTAAATGAAAAATATTCAAAAGCATTTAGCACTTTTTAATACAACTGTGTACTGGTTTAATTTAATTGTGACCAAAAAACTGATTAACAATAATTATATATACTATATATTATCCTACATCTGTGGCACAACTCGGAGTTTCATGCGTTATGCAGTCATCAGGTGCATATTTTAAACTGACAGTTTAATAGATTTGAATTTAAATTCACTCGATGTTCATGGGAATTAAAACTTATAAATTTAAGTTGCTGCTATTATTTTTGTATGCTTAACTGACGGAGACTTTGGAGACCCAACATTGACATTTGTTGCCACTATTCTTCTGCCATTGAGCACATTTTTGACACACTGATAAATGTATTTTGTGCTTTTGCGCCCCTCAAACAGCAATGATTTTATGGTTATTATATGATCATTCCCACCTCGGTGATTTTAGCTGGTGAGAGTATATATGTTGATCTCCGAAATCTAAAACTGAACTAAAAATTTCATCAATTGCACATAGCTTCCGTTTCACTTACACACTAAAAAAAAAAAATACAATCCAGAATTTTCACCAATAGCACCCACTTCCGCCTAAAGAAACAAAAACATTGAAGCCGATCTAAGCCTAAGAAAAGGATATATAAACCCATCAAAATGACTTCTTTGGCAGTCGGTCGGCAAACCAACCACAATTCTCAGCGCTTGCCTCGAAAGACCTTCCATTTCCATAAAGCACCCGTCGCCACAGTAATTCACAACTCACCTTCTCTCTCCTAAAGTACGCCTTTGCAGACGACATTTTATGATTCTACTTATTTATTTATTTCAACATAAGCTCAGATTGTGAAAATAATAAGCAGAAGACACTGAGGATAAATGTTATAAAAATATTAACCTAAAGGCTTCTATGCTAAACGCCATAAAATTATGAACGTATGGGGAAACACACCTATTCCTCAGATAATGGACTCTCCCTCCTATATTAATAAGAGTTAACAGGAAGGTTCTTAGAAGTACATAGGAGTTCCTTAGACTTCTATTAGAGTTCAGTAGAACTACTAGGCAGTTGATATTAATCGACAGTTAGCCGAATACTAAGGAGTCAGCTTTCAGTGGAAGATTACCATTTTGAGTACGTTGTCGATTAGCAACCGACATAGTACGATTATAACTTTCAGTGCGAAAACTACTCCACAACAGAACTGGAAGTCACTTTTAATGTCATGAAATGATTGAAGTATATAAAGTAGCTATTAAAGTTCACAGGGATATTGTGATTAATCACTGTGTCATAAAATTTGCTCATGGGACGGTCGAAATCTTTTCACGAGAGATCTGACTTGTGAGTCTTTAGCGTGGGGAGCGGGTTAATGTTTTTGGTTCGGTCTTGTGTCATACATAACTGAAATCCCTACAGGATTTATGCAGAATTATCATCATCACAATTATTATCAGAAGGTTGGTTGTCAGTTGGAATGTGTGGATTAGTGTAGAAGAGTGGAATAATAAAATATACATTTTTCATCTTAAAATAGAAATTTATTAAAAGGAGGAATAGCATAAGTTGTAGAAGTAAATGTTCATTTAGAAACATTAAGAGGTTAAGAGTAGAGTTCGTACAAAATGTTCTTGCAGTAATTGTTGCAATAGATAAGGAGAAAGAGAAAGAGGACAATGTCCGAGTTGACCTGAAACTTCTCTCGTTACATTTTAGTAGTGTCTCTCGCTACTCCCATCTCTGACTGCTTGACTGACGCCGAGGTCATTTATATAGTCCTTTTGAATTTCACACTGGATCGCCAAGTCCTTCCAAGTCTTACAAGTCGCTCCCATTGGTCAAAAATCATTTTAGCACCTACTTGCGAAATCTGGTTTCTGACTTTTTCGTTAAGCACATGGTCAATCTTCTTTCTATTTGGGAAAACCAGGATTTCACACGTCGTTGTGAATTTTTGTAAAAGTGAAGAAGACAGTTGATTTTAATTAATTTATTATCCGCTACAAGCCATAGGTTGCTTCACTCTAATCTTTTATGTGTAGTGGCCATTCAAGACGGGAACAACCATGGCTCTCCATAACTTTCTATATACTTTGTAGCTCTTTGCAATGCTCCTATTTTACTGTACATTCCACAGCCTGTTTTGCATAAATTTGTTAGGAGTGGGTTACTCCCTGTTCCCCTGTATCACTATTGCCATCAGTGTGTCATGTAATTGTTAAATTCATCAAATTCTTTTCCCTTGTTATATGTTCCGAAATTTTCAACTGTATTTTTCTGATTCCCTTAAAGTTACAACTTTGACCTGCACTTTCTAATAGACTGCAACGAACTATTTTTACAGGTATTTTTCCTACCCATCTGACCGGTCAGTTTGGCTGCCCCTCTCCCAACCAACAGTATTGGCTCACAAGCTGGTGAAACTGTGAAGTGTCTGCTGTTGTCTTGGTTGGAACTCCTGGCCTTGGTCCCTGGATCCTAGGAATCACTTGTGGATGTCTTGTGGTGGAATGCTTTAGTATGACAGACATTGAGTCATGTCCGGCATGGGCCTTTTTTTACTGCCAATCTGCAACTACAGAAAGAAAAAACCAAAAGAAAAGAACGAAGAAAAAAAATACAAAAAAATAAAAATTTAAATATTCAGGAGAAACCAAAAGAAAAAAAATAGTGTAAGCATTTGAATAAAGTATTTTAAAAAATTAATGAAAAATCATGAATTTAATAATCGTCATTTTTATTTCAATACAAATCGAATATTTGAAGATTTAAGTATTTTAAGTAACAAAAAAGATAAATCATTTTGTCGACGAGTCATCCTTTAAAAAATGGTAAAAAAAAATGACATGTAAATTATTTAAATTTATCCCGTTATTAAATCGCTCACTAGTTTAGACAAGAGATGTTGACAGTGAAGAGCCATGGCACAAAGCCACAAAGACTCTTTATTCTTTGAAAACCTTGTCTTCTCATTTCATTCTATTTTTACAAATCAGTCCTAAAATTCAGTCATTCGAAGAGATTTTCAGACAACTGAAATCATTTTCTGTTTCCATAATGCTTCAGTCGATTGTTTTTATGGCCTTCTTCAGGCGTATTCTCCATATGGAAAGAAACCTTTTGGTACAATGATTGTGAAGTAAGCGATTTGATTTTGGCAACAGCTTTGTTCCATAATATTTCGCATGGTGATATTTTTGATTTTTTACTTTGTTAAACTGTGTCCCGTTTTGAGAAAGAAAAGGTACACCATGTTGATTCTTTCAGTTTTGTCACACTCCATCAATCTTTTTTTTTGAGAAGGCTGTAGAATAAGCCGGCTGAAATGTTGCAGAAACATCAAAAGTAATTATAGTCATGATGGCTAATCGTATCACGCTTTATAGCTCATCTAGTGGCATACTTCCCTCCTGTGCCAGTGGTTGGTGTTTGAGCACAGGTAGAAACAAGAATTTGAAAAAGCGAGCAACCTTCTCTGCTTTTTGAAGTTTGGTGCAACAGTTGCCAGACCTTGTTTCTTTTTAGCCTTGTGCCATGCTAAGTAAATATCTATAAAAAAAAAATTCATTTCAATTGATATTTCTTTATCAAGACTACAGCTCCATAAAAAAAAGTGACTGGAATTATTTGAAAGAATTTGTTTGCAAAAAGATGTTCCGACTTTATTCTTGGCCTACATCAGTGAAATTTTTAAGACCTTTTTATACACAAGATACTTAAATCTCCAGTACAAAAGATACGTAATGAAATATAAATTTTCAGGAGAATTCTTTCTACTTTGTTCAAATGCTTGTTTGATTTTGTTGTGGATTTGTTTGAGTTGAACAAAAACAAAACAAAACAAAAAAAAAAATAAATAAATAAACATAAAAAAAATCCCAATGTTTGGATTGTGAGTCTGACTACCCGAGACGTGATTTGATCTTGACTCAAGTCTATCTAAAGGACAGTCAACCTAATGTTATCAGTGATTGTACCAGAGTGAAACTCAATAAAAATATATATTTTTTTGTTTGAATCTCCAAGAAATATGTATAGTTTTTGCTGCAAATATGGCTGTTACGATCAATGCAACCCTTGACACTTGCCAATTTCTTTTTTTTTTTTCTACTGGAGGTAAATGTTATTGTCTTATTTGTTTTTCCAATTTGCATTTTTTTTTTAAATTTTTTAAATAGACGTGCTTATCCATTCAAATGACACCCATGTACATATTACTGCAATGATTTGCACAGTTTTACAGTTGATGGCATGGTTTTTGCTTGTCACCAGGAAAGTGGTACCGGAAAATCTTTATTCATCGTCGATCTTAAAGAGTTTTTCAGATGCACTCTATTGTCCTCCGTCTTAAGCAAAGTCAGCTCTCCACCCACTAGCTTAAGGGATTCAGTGGGAGTTTTACAAGGGCAAACTCATTACTATCTGAATGATTCTGGTTTGCCAAACAGTGCGATTTGCTGCATCTGTTTGTATCCGACATCAAGCTAGAATTAAAAACAAACGCTGCAGTATGACCTACAGTTTGGAGCCACCAGAGTAGTTGGATTTTTATCAGAGCCTCCTGTTAGTCAGGGTGAGGCCCTTGCTGGCATCCATCTGGGGATAGCCTTTCAAGGACTGACTTTCCCAACAGCATGACTCAGATATAGACTTGTAATGTTGCAGGGTGAAGATAATGCAAAGAATCCCTTTCAATTAATTTTTTATAACTGAAAGGCTCGATCCAATGTCGTAATATAAAGTTAACATAATTCTTTAGTGTTTGAAAAGTAATTATATGTTATACCGAAATGAATTAGGAATGAACCAAGCCAGAATGAAGAATTAGTAGATCATGTCTTTTACCCATCAAGGAGTCATTTATAATGCATTCCAGGGCTTCATTAAGCCCTTCCCCTACCGACGTAACGTAGCTCCCCTGTGTCTTTTCTATAAACATTTTTATTGTAATTGTTTTGATGAATTTTCCTCTATGCTACCTAGATTTTATTGGTATGAAGGTCTCATAATTTTACAGTTGAAACGGCCAGATGTATCAGCAAGTTCTATGCTAACAGTTTCTTCTATAGCACTTCTTACTTGAAGAACTCTCTTCTGGCATCTTGCTTCCAAGTCAACTTTGATCTTCAAAAGTTTAAATGCAATGTCGATCGTTATCGTCTGTCTTCTTAATACTTATTCTTTTATAGCCCTCTCTTCTTACTAGTAGTTTTTCTTATATTCTCTAACAATCGCTAACCACTTGCATCTTAGTGGCCTTATTAGGGTGAAATGAAAAAAAAAAAAAAAACGCGGGGAAAATTGGAAAGAGAGAATTTGAGTTACTAATGAAATTTCACTTGAGAATCAAATTTCCACCATCTCTGCAGCCTTTAACCGGGAGTGCACCAAAATTTCGCTTCTACAACTCATCATTGCAGGTGATGAAAGATGGGTTTTGTATGTCAGCAGAACTGAAAAATAGAGTGTTTCTCAAAAAAATGAGAAATCAGTTCCAACACCAAAACCAGGATTCTATCTACAAAAGTCCTTTGCTTTGTGTCAAGTGTTTTTCAGATGTTTATTGCCAGTCACTTGATCAGCCTAGATGAAGTATTTTAACCCGAGTGTTAACGGAAAGGATGTGCGTTGTGGTGCAGTGGATATCGGAACGAGAAATCGGGGAGCCGAGTTCAAATTCCAGTTGAATTCATTGCAATCACTTACGCGCAAATACCCTTGGGAAAGGTATTAATCCGTCTCTTCCTTTCAGTTATGGGTTAAATAACAGGACAGATTGGGTTCTATAGCCTTGGCTGGCAACCAATCTACCGCAGAAAGCAATGGCAAACTACTGCGGGATAATCTTCTAACCAGTCAGTGATGTCTCTTTCGAGACATGATTCGCTTAAGCGTGTTTCACGTATGGTACTTAACTGACTGTTAACGGAAAAGGGTGTTATTCTGGGAAACGACACTGCAAAACAAACATCATGGGAGCTTCTTCCGCATTTACCATACTCACGAAACGTAGCACGGATAGATTTTCATGTGTTTGCTAAAACATTTCATAAGTGACAGGACATTCCAACTTTTTGATGCCCTTCAGTTGGGTAGCAAGTGTTGAAGATGAAGTTCATTACATGTTGGATAATATTGAAATAAATTTAACTTTTCTGGGAAAACCTAATTACTTTCTAATAGTATCTCTAACAGTATGTACCACATGTAAACTGTGCTTAGAAAATCATCATTAACTGACTTGAACTAGGATGTGCGTTGTGGTGCAGTGGATATCGGTTCGGATCGAGAAATTGGGGAGCTGAGTTCAAATTCCTTGCATTCACTTACGCACAAATACCCTTGGGAAAGGTATTAATCCGTCTCTTCCCTCCAGTTATGGGTTAAATAATAGGACATATTGGGTTCTATATCCTTGGCTGGCAACCAGTCAAGTTCAGAAAGCAATGGTAACCTACTACGGGATAATCTTCTGCCCAACCAGTAATGTCTCTTTTGAGACAAAGCGTGTATCACGTATGGCACTTGACTGACTGAATAGTATGGAATTAATGCCTTGATGTGGGGTAATAGTTAACAAGTTAGTTTAGCACAGTGTTTCTCAACCATTTTAAGCAACAGCACACCTTGAAGCAAGTGAAAATATAGCACACTTAAAATTTTTTAAAGGGTACACATTTAAATGTTATGAAATAAAACCACAGATAAAAAAAAAGAGTTCTTGAATGTTTGGTCGAATGTGTGATATCAGACTAATTTCTTCTACAGTTGAGCGTAGTTTTTTTCGCTATTTAGGGTTGAGGGGCCTAATTCACATAAATAAGAAGAAAATTGCAATAAAACTGAGAAAGCTTTTTTTTATTTTTAGTTAGTGGGATAAAAAGTATAATACTTGTTCATCTATTCAAATACTAATGCTGTTCGATCACAACTCACACGTGTGTGTATCCTGTGGTAATATTTCTAGCAGAAATTAACACAAAGCCGCTAGACGTGGCCTTGTGCCAAACTAAATAAATGTTTGATATGCCAAAGTATCATTTCAGTTCAGAGATTATACGTAAATATTTTCTTTTCATAAGGATTCTTTCCGTTTAAAAAAAAAAAAAAAAAAAAAAAAAAAAAAAAAAAAAAAGAAAAAGAAAGAAATCTACTTTTCCTCATTTGAATAAAACAAAATGGTAGGTGCGATTATTTCGTGACTGAAGAAGAATATTGCTTCATTTACAATCGTTTTTTCAGCTAAGAATTTACAAACTTTGGGAGAAGTTTTGTGCTCTTCCTTAAATCAAACTTATTTCTGTTGATAAAATTTCTAGCTTACATGAAAGGGTCACACAATTGCATATCATTACTTGCTGAAGGTCATTTCAAGACTGAAATATTTACATCCACACTCTTGCCCTCCCCAAAATTTATGTCATTAACTGATCAAACAAATTAATTTGTTTATTTTTTCCTCAGGCTTTGTCCATTCTGTCCAAAATTTCATTCATAGGTAAATTTTATATATCAGTCAATTTTATTCAAAAACACGAGGAAATTTCCTGAAAGCAAAGCGCCTCCTCGGCTTAACTCTCACAAGAGACCTCAAGTGGAATGACTTTATAGAATCCATAGCTAAATCCGCTGCTAAGAAAGTCGGTTCTCTGTGTAGGGCCAGGAAGTTTTTTCCGCCTGTAAATCTACCATTCGCCCGAGCATTGAATACTGCTGCCATATCTGGTCGGGTGCTCCTGCTATCCAGCTAGTGGTCCTTGACAAAATCCAGTGAAGAATCTGTAATGTGATAGATCCCAACTTGGCAGCTCGCATAAAGTCACTTTCTCACCGGCGCAATGTGGCTTCCCTGTGGCTCTTCTACAAATACTTTCATGGCTTCTACTCTGATTAACTTAGCTCACTGGTGTCCCCTATATCTAAATTTCCTCGAGCCACAAGATTAGCAACTAAGTCCCACACTTTTACTGTGAAACCAATAAAATGTAAACGCAAATTCTACTCCCTCAGCTTCTTTTCTCGCACTTCCCGCCTGTGGAATTCCCTTCCATTTACTTGCTTCTTCGACAGCTACAATCTCCAAGAATTTAAATGTAAAGTCAATAGTCATCTCCTATCTCACTAACCTGCATCCTCTCTCATGTTCCTTTCTCCGTCCACTCCACTTTCATCAGTATTCTCATCCTTCTCTTACCCACTTCCTGACACCCCCTATAATCTGTCACTTTCTTCCTACGTAACTCCTCCCGCAAAACAGTGGCAGTAAAATGCCTTGCTTGGGGCGATATGATTGTAAAAAAATTCTATACTATTATAATGTTGATATAAAGTGGAAGCCTAATTCTACATTACAGTCAATATAAAACTGATCCCTCACTTTATGGCCACAGTCATCCTTCTCTTAACCACTTCCAGACACTCCCTATAATCTGTCACTCTTTTCATAGCTTTCATCCTATGTAAGCTCCTGCAAAACAATAGGAATAAAATGTCTTGCTTGGGGTGATATGATTATAAAAAAAAAAATTGGTTGAAAAGAAATAAAATGCTGACATTTGTGCTAGAAGACTTGTTGTCTTGGAGGACAGAAACTAAGATAAATATTTCAAAACAGACAAGGCAGTGGCCATAAGAAAGAACCCGTGGATTTCATTTTCCAAAATAAATGGGTTTTGCAGCAGTCAATTTCCTTTTCTCCACCTTTCTTCATTTTGGTTTTTACCCCACCTGCATTTCATTTTTACACACCTTGCCTTTCTTTTTTTTTTCCCCCCTCTCTCGCTACTTTCTCTTAGGACAACACTTTAACATAAGTTTCTTTCCATGTCTGGTGGCGCTGAATATCTCTGGTGTAAGGCGGCATTAGCAAAGATCTGTAATTACTGAGATGTTAACAGGCATCTTAATGTTTTTGCATTTTTCAATAACTTGTCATTGTTGTAAATTTATAATGGTTACCTGAAGGAGATACAGATTCTATAGACATTGCAGTCAAATTAATCTTCATTTTGGATTTCATTTATTGGAAAAAAAAAAAAAAATTTAAATTATTAGTGGGGGAGTGGGGAAGAGGAAAAAATTGGAATTGGAGTCTGGGACAAAATAGTATGAAACCTGCTTTTCTAACAAGAATTCCAATTTTTTTATTCTATCCTTAGTTTAAACACTGACACTCTTTGCAGGCATCAAAAATCATCAAGAATCACAGCTCCCCAGAGAATTTACTGTAATCTAAATTACATCATTTTACAAGTGATGTATTGGAGAGAGCTTTCATCAATGAGCACACTTAAAAATATAACCCATGACCCTGAAATCATGAAGCTAATTCTAATAGCGATTGAATAATGTAACTCATGAGACCCTTTATCCAGCACAAAATGAAATTAAACGGAATGGAGAGTTGCTGGGTTCAAGTTTATACCTCCCACCAACCATGTTATTTTTAGATTGTAAGAATTTTTTTTTTTGGAGATAATGATTTATTGATACACAAGTCCTACTATTTAACCCAAAGCTAGGGGAAGAAGAGGCAGATTAATATTGTTCTTAAGGTGTCTATGCCTAAATGACTATAATAAATCCAATTGGAATTTCCAACTGCCAGCCATTACAGCAGCACATCTATATTCACAAAACTTGATATTCCCAAGCAGTTTGCTCATAGAGGTACGCACTAGGCTTGAAATGGCAATATGGTTGTAAGCCTCTAACTCTTGTTGCAAGAAAACTAACAAAGATTTCAAATACTGAAAAGAAACAGAATGCTTGATCATTGAAGGCCATCAGGTGTTGTGTATCTTTTGACCAGCAAATTCACTGCTACCAATATACAACTAAACTTTACCAATCAGGCTACAAACATCACCAATAATAGCAATCATTCCAATATAGTTCTAGGCAACCACCTGATTTACATAAAAGAATCAAACTTAACTACTGATAACACTTCAAATTCAAATCATATTACAATGTAGCTTGAGTAAAAAAAAAAAAAAAAACTTAGAAGGAGGCTTGGTGGCTGAAATAGTTGCATGTTTCAATTCAATATCAGTGGTTAGCAATCAAAGATAAAATTCAATATTTTGAATGCTGATTTTCAATCTGATTCTGATAAACAAAATTTTTTTTTTTTCCATTTGAATTGTGGGTCATCCTGAGCTAAGTTGGGTGAATCAAGTCAAGTTCTGTCCCCCTTCCCCCGGAAAAAAAAAAAATTCTATGCATGAAAGTTGGTTATGAAATGAAAGTTCATTCAAAAATAGTGTATAGTTTAGATCGGCAGATTTGGAGTTGAAACATGAAAAGAAAGAAAAATTATATTAAAACAAAAACCTCAAATTCCTTTATTTCCAAGGGAAAAAAAATTATCTAAAATATAAACACTGGTATATGTGTTTCAAAGTGGAGGCAAGTAAAATGCAAGGGTGTTGGGTGGTAAAGCCCTCAGTTGAACCATGTAACAATGTAGAATGGCCAAAAAGGAATGGGAAGGGTGGAGAAAGAGATGGAGGAAAAAAAAGAATTATCTATAATCTACCAGAATGGATAAGAAGGACTTGTGAGGTATTTGGTGAAATAACTAATATTTGTTTGGATTTAGAACAACAGACTGGAAATTTAGAATTTATTTATTTTTTTTTTTAGGTGTGAAGAAAGAGACAGGGATAGACATTTGTGGAAAGAATTTCATCATCTCACAAATTTTATTTAGGGGTAAAAAAAATTAAAATTATCAGGGTTTGTTTCCAAGAAGTAACACTTTTCTATAAAGTTCTGCATGTGTAAAAGTGTCAAGAGCCTAAATGTCTTTAAATACAAGACAATTGTACTTCATATTAGATAATCAATGAGATGGATATATGTTTTGAAAGACAATATTGTTTATATCAGAAAAGGAAGACAGCCACTTCATTCCTATAATAAAAGAAATCAAGATGCCATGCAGAGAGAAGGGTGGCCATTCAAACATAAGAATCTTTTATGATATACAGATGCAAATAAATACCAGTTTTTCTTTAAAGAGAGTTTTTATTTTTGCTTGTGAAAAGTAAAGACATTTTTGTGTTTACAATGCAGAGTTAATAGATGGTCAGACAAATGGCCAGGCATTCCTGACTTTTTCATATTTCAATGAAAAGCATTAGACGTCATTTTCCTACCCACAAAATCTAAGGAATGCTCATCACCATGAGTTTCTGTGGAGAGAGAGGAAGAGAGAAAAAAAAAAGAAAAAAAAAAAAGAGGGCAGGGACAAAAACTTAAAAAAAAAAAAAAGTCGAAATTAACGATGAACCCATATCCTTCCTTCACATGTATGGGAGGGGAGGATTTATTTAGCTGTATCAAGTAAATTTTTGATTTGACAAGGGAATGTGTGTGTGTTTGCGCACACTAGAGTTGATTAACAATGGCAATTTAATTAACTGGCTAGTGAGAATTTTCTTAAAATGCTTTGTGCTACATTCAAAAAGGGTCTAGCAAGAAGATGGAGGAGAAAAAAAATTTTGTTTCTATGCTTACACTCAGGTTCACATTAGGAGTTTGACTAGAGATAAAAAGTGGGGGAGGTGGTGGTGGTGGTGGTGAGGTAAGAAAGCTTGCCTTGACCAAATGTGTTGTATCATAGAACAACACTGTTAACAGCTGCAGTCAGAAGAGAATTAAACTTGTCTTTATTTGGATGACTGCCCACAAGTGGAGGAGGAGGAAGAGGAGAGATAAAAGAAAAAAATATTTCACAATGAAATGATTTTTTTTCTTGTTTATTCAAGAGGAAACAAGATTTTTATTGCCACTACAAATTCTGGAAAAGAAAATCAGTGACAAGATTTGCTTCCCAACCCCTTCAAAAAAAATGATATCCCATGTCAAGGTTTTCTTAGTTTTGTTTTCTTTCAAAATTTAATTATCATGAATAGTTTTTTTTTTTTTTTAAACAAGTGAAAGAAACTAAGGACAATAGGGTGAGGGTAACAAAATCTGTGGTAGAGGGAAGAGGGTTGAATTTAGGCAAATGATCAGGCATCCATGGCTAAAGTCTCTAAGTCTTCACCTAATTGGTCATACTCTTCACCTCCAAATAAATCTTCATCAATTTGAATATCAGTGGCGTTTCCGGTTCCGTTGACTGCAGGGAGGGCAGCTGCCTCAGACAGTTTACTCTCTTCTGGAAAAATAAAATAAAATAAAATAATAAAAAAACAAAAAAACAAAAGAAAAATTTCAACAGGTGACAGTTTTCTTGACAATATGGACATTTCAATAAATAATGAACGGTCCTGTTAAAGTGATTTATTTTACCCTTAAGTCAAAGGGGGAAAAAGAAATTGACAAAGACAAGATGAATTATTGAACACTGGGCAAGGGAATCCATTCAAGACCTCCTAAGCGATGAAATGTGACGTCACAGTAGTAGAGTCATGAATTAGCTAGCAGCCACATCTCTCACTTCATGACAATGTTGATAATCAAATTCGTTTTTTTTAATAAAGATTTTAAAACTTTTTAAAATGTAACAAGAAAAAAAAAAGAAAGACACATGTTTTGATTTATGCTGGTTTCATTAATTTTAATTAAAATTAAGAAAAATAATTAATAAGAAAATATAAACATTGTTGACTACTGACTGTCGGTCGTGTTTGTAAATAAACACAGTTTTAAAGACAACTTTTCGTTTATTCGTCTAAATTCTAAAAATTTAACAAACACTGCTTAAATTTTCATATTTTTAATTTAATTATGAAAAATCACAATCACTTTTGTTTTAATTGCAAGAATTTTTAAATCAGAATCCCTCAAATATAGCAATCAAGCAACCATTAGAATTTAGGAATAAACAAGAAGCAACAATAAATAAGCAAATTAATTAAAAATATTAAAAAATGCAACAATTTAAATTCAAGCAAATTAATTCAAACTAAATAAGTTTAAGTTACTGTTTTTTAAAAATCAAACTTATAAAAGTCTTTTTATGTCTCAAAATTCAGTTGAATGTTTGAAGTTTTCTTTTTTTACTTAACTTCTTACAAGTAATAATATCATTTTTCTTGCTACAAAAATTATTTAATAATGCATTAGAAGAGCTCCAGATAATCTTTTTTTCAATGCTGTGACCTTCACCACATGAGTCAACATGAAAAAGAAGTTCATCATTAGCCAAAACATCCAAACATAGACAATTTTCTTTGATTCATTGAATGAAGAGAATAAGGATTCTTTACAAGTTTATTAATAACAATATAAATGTATAGTAATAAATTGGTTGTTACATCATTGGGATTTCACAGAGAACCTCTATTAATTCCTTGAAAATAACTTTATATCAGGTCTCTTCCTGATACTAAACTTTTTACAATTTCCATTTTTTTAAAAACGGCATAACAGCAATAAATAATTATGAATCAAACGAATTAATGATAGGATAGCTAAACTTGAAATAGACTTTTAAAAAGTCTTGAGAACTTTTAATCCAATAGATTTAATATCAACAAATGTCTTTAGGGAAATTCAGCTAAAAAACAACAGAGTTCGAATTTTAAAATAACATTTTGAAATATTTTGAATCCATTGTTAATCCTACTGGATGAAATAAAAAGATAAATGTTTACCTTTCAAAAAAGATACACTTAAAAAATTCTAGGATATTTGGTAATTCAATTACATTTTTAAAATATTTTAATAGTAAAAAATGAAAAAAAAAAAAAAAAAAGTAAAAATTAATGTTTCTATTTCATTTATGATGTTCTGTTTATAAAAAAAAAAAAAAAAAAAAAATCATTTGTTTGCAAATTCTTTTTTGGTTAATGTTTTTTTACTTACTAATTAATTTTTTAAGGATTAAAAAACCCTAAACCAACCATAAAAGAATTATTCTTAGTTAAAATTCTAATTTTTTATTTCCAATTTTTTCTATGTATTAATACTGATAATTAACTTCAAATTATCAAAAATAGGAAAAAAATGTTTGGAAAATATTTTTTGTAGGTGTTCATTTTGTGCTAAATATTTTCTAAAAATTAAATATTTTAAAAATTAGGTTTTAAAATTCAAGTGTGGTGTGAATTAGGCCTGTATGTTTCAAATAAATTCAAAAATTATTCAGAAATAATAGGTTTAAACAAAGTTTAAATCATCATTTTCAAGTTTTAATTTTTGGTAATAGTGACTTGACTTTTGTAAAAAATAATTCCACAGAGTTTTCAAATAAATAACCTTAAAAATTTTTGTAGCTTTTGTTAATACAAGAAGTATAAAAAATTTAATTCAGGAATATTTTTTCATGTTTAAAAATGATTCATAAAGTTGCAAGTATAGAAAAGTTAAGTAAGATTTTACTTTCGTTTTCTAAGAACTTTTTAAACATTTCATTGAAAAGAAAACATTATTTTCTTAAATAAAATATCAATAAAATATTAATTCAAATATTTTTAGAAAGTATAATGTTTAACAACTTTTTTCGGCTTCAGTTTAAGTTTTAAAACATTTTGAAAAAAAACAAACTTATGAACGAATAGCCATAAATTTTATTTTTTTTTAATTCAGATAGTTTTTATTTCAATTTTATTCAAAAGAAATAAAAATAATATCTTATTTTATTATATTAATTTAAAAGATATTAACAAAGTGCTTTCTTTCCTGTGCTACGGCAAAGCTAATTTTTTAGCAAATTTCGATTTTAGCGGCTGTTGAAATAAATAGTGATAAAATTTTAACTACTCACTTTGCTAAATGGACTTGTAGTAAAATTCTCCCTTTTAATGTGGCATATTTCTGTTTATCAAATAAATGTTTATTTTTGGAAACAAAAAACAATGAACTTTCGGTCCATTTTTATAATTCCCTTTGCAATTTGGTTCTGAAAATAAGTCAATGCTAACGGATGCCGTGCAGTAAATAAAACAAGAGCTCTACTAAGTGTGACGTCAGCAAGTCAACTTTAATCATAGAACAGGCCTGGTAATAATAGCGACGGTCTCGATTCATTGCAATCCTAAAATTTCAGTTTTAATTTTTTTTAACATGGTTTTTGAAACCATAGTGAGTAGGCTTGGAGATTCTCTTTTCAATTCTTCAAAAAGGTTCTCCATAATATTTTGAGGTGTATGTATGGAAGTGAATGCTGGACGATCTCATCAAAGATGAAGGAAAGGCTTGAGGTAGCAGAAATGTGGTTTTACAGAAGGATGCTGAGGATACCATGGACAGAGCACGTGTGCAACGATGAGGTGTTGGAAAGGATGCAAACATGAAGAAAACTGATAATAAATATCAGGAAGAGACAAATGACGTTCTTGGTATATGTAATGAGGAAGGAGGGCCTAAAGAACTTGATACCCACAGGTCGGATAAATGGAAGGAGAGACAGGGGAAAGCAGCACGAGACGTACTTGTTAGGTCTAAGCAAATGGTTGACGGAGCGGCGGCTTGGAAGAGATACCAAAGAAAAATTATTAAGAGCGACAAGAAACATAGCCAAGTGGAAGTCCGTGATCGTCTATGTCCTGAAGGGACACAGCACATGAAGATGATCTGTGATTCTGAGAATTTCGAAAAGTCAACAAGATTAAGAAATTTTATAACCTGATGGTGTCACTAAACTGCCAGAGAGTTATGGCTGACATCAAGAACCAGAATCCATTTTAAAAACTTTGTCTAACAACATTTTGAAGAAAGTTTTTGTTCAGTGAATTAAATTAAAACAATGGGAGAGTTCAGATTTGTTGAATGTGTGAGCCTTGCACATATGACAAAAAAATTTCCATTGGAAGCTTTTTCATCTTTGGATGTTTATAAAAACACTGAATTTGGATGGACTGAAAGTGCAGCAGATTTTGCAAAGCAAATATCAAGCATTCTAGAAGTTGCAGACAAAATTCTTGAATAAAACTAATCTCTGGCAGAAGTAACAAAATTATTATGTCTGATTCTGACCACACCTGTTCCCTGTGAAAGATTCATTAAATTGTGAGTAAAGAATTGTGAAGTGTTCTCAAGTGAAGATACAGAATAAATTGGTCTTCATTTCTGTGAATAAAAACCTTTTTGAAGATGAATATAGAGCATAGTGCTGATACATTTTATAGCAAATGTCATTGATGAATTTGTCAAAGAAAAAACTGAATTAATTTACATATAAATGTTGAAATCTCATTATTTGTAGGTTTTATTATTTTCTCAGATTTAACCAATAATGACCATCATGATTGCCAGGGTATGACTAATGACGGTAAGGTGACAAGAGACACAAATGGATGTGGCCTGTTGGTGTAAATGAATTTTCTCACATTAAAATAAGTTTGTATTGTATTCATAAAATCTTTGGGGGGAAAAAAAAAAAAATCAATCAAATCAATATTCACCACAAATGGCTTCCTCTCATTTTATCCCACATTGTCACTTGTATTTTTTTTTGTGCAGATATGACATTAAATTTAATAAAATATTATTTCTCAACAACACAAACTAAACAAATGCTAACATATTATTTTGGCATGTTTCTGAAAAAAAAAAAAAAAGTTCAAAATGAGTTCATAAAAGCAAAAAGATTTTATTTTTACAATCATATCCAAATGTAGTTGTGTGACAAATTAGTTAATGTTAAGTATAAGCTCGAGGAGTCCTGAAAGTGTTAAGCCCAACGAGTATATGGCTGGAAGGTAGAGGGTGGAAAATATTTTTCCTGGTGAACAGAAGTGAAATGAACCATCTGGATCGTTTCACCCTTATGAAAAAGACGAACTCAAGAGTTTATTTTTTCTATATGTTGAGAATCTGGCACACAGGTGAAACAAATTGAGAACTGATTTTATCTCTGCCTTGAGAATTTAAGAAAACACATTGTTAACAAGGAGAGGGTTTATATTTTTGCTAGACAAAAATAATTCTAGATGAAAACGAACTGGGGAAATTTAAAAGCGAGAATGAACTCTTAAGGGTCAAATGTATGATAAGAAAAAAGTTATGAAAGCAAATCTTGTTGTTAGCAAGCAAGAGAGTGGGTCTGGTCTATATTTTTGCTGGACATCTAAGTCCAGGGAAGTAGGAAAGAATCAGAGGATGAAAATTAATGACAAGAATAAAACTGCTTTTTAGGTGCTTGACAAATGAGATTTGTCACAAAAGATAATTATGCTTGCTTTAAGTAGGCTGAAGTTGTATGCTGAGAGGGAAAGAGAATTTAGCACCACCTTTATGGAGTGAGGGTACAAGATGTAAAGTGAATCAAGTTGAAGAGAGAAGCAATCCCTGTGACTACTCCCAAGGAAGGTGGATAATTCCTAAAATTTGGAAGATTGATTAAAAGCATGTAGAAATAGGGAACAAAAAAAACCCTTGTTGGAATTAATCATCATTTATCCATCACACCCAATGGTGCTGTTTTTGTAACAAACTGTTTTTTTACGGGGCAGGGTTGTTAACTCTGCATCCAACCCCCAAACCTGGAGGACGAGTGGACCATTCTTGGTCTTTACGTTTACAGCACCTGGTATTCCCAAATGGTCACCCATTTAAGTACTGACCAGGCTCGATGTTGCTTAAACTTCGGTGATCGGACGGGAACCGGTGTATTCAACACGATATATCCGTAGACTGTTGGAATTAATACGATCGCCAAATTCCCAGAACCCATTGTCACCCCACTGGTTTTAGGCCAGTCAGTTAAGTGCCACACGTAATACACACTTTAGGTGATTATGTCTCTTTCGAGACATGACTGGCTGGGCAGAAGATTATCCTGCAGTAGGGTACCATTGCTTTCTGCGGTAGACTGGTTGCCAGCCAAAACTATAGAACCCAGTCTGTCTTGCTATTTGACCCATAACTGGAGGGAAGTGATGGATTATTACCTTTCCAAAGGGTATTTGTATGTAAGTGAATGCAAGGAATTCAACTGGAATTCGAACTTGGTACCCCGATTTGTTGTTCCAAATTGATATCCACTGCACCACAATGCATATCCCTGATTTAGGCCAAGGTGCTAATAAGCAAATAGCTTTGAGAGCTCGAGGACTTGCAGCTACCACCAGATCAACAGACGCTGAAGAACTCTCAACTCAGCTCCTGCAGAATTTCTGATGAGGTCAAGTGTCACTATAGAGTAGTATATGTGGGAAGAGTTAGTTTTTGTTGTACCAAGAACAACATAAACCAATTGAAGATTAACCTAATGATTCCTTTCTTTTCTTTCTTTTTTTATTGTTGCAAAAATATTTCTTGGCTTAATGTAGTTTCTGACACACTGTGACCCATCGCTTTGATTACTACAACATTTGATGTTTCACTACTCTGAGATGAAGAACAAAGTGGGTGTGGATCAAGGCAGCAAGTGACCAACGGCCAGCTTGGATCAACACAGGTTTAGACTGACAGAGGAGTTATAGTTGTATGATAGCAACATATTGCCCCCCCCCCCCCGACCTTCTTATCAATTTGACAAAGAAATCTAAGCATAAATTATTTTGTAAAAATGACTCATTATTTTCAAAGTGATTTGCTACTTATTTTATGCCATTTTATTACCAATAATCAGTATTTTAGATTAGCAAATGATTTCTTGTTAACTTTTTTTTTTTTTTTACATGAAAACCACTTTAAAGAAATAATGAAAACTGCAGCAGTATTAAGAAGCAATGACGACAAACGTCAAATGCATCTATGCAAAGGGGAGAAACTTTTCTAAAAGAGATACATACCAGTTTTTATCCTACGCTCTTCTAGAGAAACTTGAGTACCACCAATTCCAGTATTTTCAGTTGCTTCAAAAGAGGTCAGATCGATATCACGGATAGGACCAGAATATGTTACCTGGAAAGAAAAAAAATTTGATATTTGACAAAAAGCTAAATTTCTTTTGTGAGTGAGTGAGTGAGTGAGTGAGTGAGAGAGAGAGAGAGAGAGAGAGAGAGAGAGAGAGAGAATTATTCTCCAAAAAGCAAATAAATGGCTTGCTGAACCACCTTGGAAATTCAGTCAAAGTGTAATGTAGATATGTAAAGAAAATAATAAAGTTTTCATCTCACATGAGTTTATTTTATTTTTATAAAAAGCTTTACCCTTAAAGAATCAATCTGCAACATTTGTAGTTGAGATAGCTAAAAGAGAGAGAAACAGACAAAAAGTTATAGGATATATATATATATATTACACAGCCTTTGAGATTTGAAAAAGAAATCACTTGACCGGTGGTTGAGAGTGAGGGAAAATTTACTCGCCCCAAAATCATTTTACTCGACAGACTCCATTTTTTTAATAATCGCCTTATGCAAACAAAAAAAAAAAAAAGAAAAGATTTAAAATATTTTTAAAAATAATAAAATTTGATCTTCCCTCTTAAGACATTATAAATAAACATTTGGACAATAAACCTTTGTTTTTATTAAGTTTGAGCCCTTTTAACATCATGATATGCTGTTTTTTTTTTTTTTTTTGGCAATTGAGTGGAGGTACCTAAATTTAATCTGGGCGACAGAGACATTTGAATTCCACTCTGAAGGCGTTAATTAAATGAATGTTTACACTGGCCGGGATGAGAAAAGGCCATTCTAAGTAACTTGTAAATCTTCAATGGCATCAGATTACCTTTTTTTTACATTTGAAGGGACATGTTTCATTGTGAGATTTTTAATCGACCGCAAGAGAGTAAAGCAATAAACTTTAATTGCCCAATTAAGTTTTTAATCGGCGAGTGAAATCTCAAAGGCTATATATATATATATATATATATATATATATATATATATATATAAGAGAGCTAAGTAATTCTGAAGTGAAAGACCCCAAAAAGTTGAAGCTAAGAAATACGTGATTTTTTTAAAGAAAGGTTTTGTTACAGAAACCAGATTCTTGAACAGTGTTTTTCTGATTAGAATTGATAAAAAATGTGTGCATAAACAAAGAGTTTTCCACTGAATTCTACAGCCTGACACAAGGCTATAAGTGAGGAGCATTTAAAGATTTGAGCAAATGCTGCAATTAAATTTAACAGGAAAAAAGAATAGAAAAATAAAAAGATTCACTTACGTTTGATTCCTCGTTTTCGTCATCATCATAGTCATCATCATCATCATCATCCTCCTCATCATCATCCGAACTCTCAGCAACATAACAAGTATCATCTGCCCCTTCATCGTCCATGGCAATCAAGTCAGGGTTGAATTCAAACATTTCTCTCCCACTGATCTACAAAGGAAATGAATTGACCCCTTTTTATTTTTCAAAGATATAATTTTGATGCCATTCAAACAAAGTGTTTGGAATGGATGAAATCAGAAGATTAACTTGACATTGCCTTCCAAATAAGCCCTGAAGTTAGTCTTTTAAGAACAAACATTCTACCTTGTGTATGCGTATAGAGACAAGTGACTAAAAAAGAAAAAAAATTAATTGAAAGAGTAAATTTAAGCCAGAATCTGGTGTACCATGTGATCTATAATAAAAAGATTCTTATTTCAGTTTGTTTTTAGTCAACTAAATTGTGGTGCAGTAGATATCGGCTTGGAATGAGAAATCAAAGAGCCGGGTTCAAATTCCAGTTGAATTTGTTGCATCTACTTATGTACAAATGCCCTTGGAAAGGTATTAATCTGGCTCTTCTCCATCCAGCCATGGGTTAAGTAGCAGGACAGATTGGGTTTTAAAGCCTTGGTCTGCAATGTGGGAAAAATCTTCTGCCCAGACATGTCTCTTTTGAGACATGATCACCAAAGCATGTATCACATATGGCACTTGACTGACTGACAAATTGAAATGGGGACTTTAGGGCACAGAAGATATTTGATAGAAGTTTTACAAACAACTACACACTCTTCTGGTTTTTAATGAATACTAAGTACACACACACATGCATGTGTGCGTGGGGTCTTATAAATCTTGATGGAATTATTTTTTTTTTATCCCAAGATGGTTAGGTCAGAAATAATTGTAAATGAAAAGAGAATCTCATGAGCAGTTGTTTTGTTATCCTATCATTTTTATCAAAAAAAAAAAAAAAAAAAGACACAGCAATCTAGAGCTTTGCATTATGATTAATGTTTCTATGTTCACAAGAAAACTATTTTAAAATCAGACTACTCCCAAATTATCTGCATCCCCTCCACTTCATCTTAACCTGCAGACCAGGCTTTAACCGATCTTAAAATTGTGCATACAGTGGAGATTTGATGAAATAGACAAGTGTTGAAACAATGGTATGTCTACAAAAAGGAATCACTGAAGATCTGCATAAATTATAAAAGACACACTCCCTGTAAATATTTTAGTTTTCACGACACAAAGCATTCTCTTGAGATTTTAAAAAATGTATACAATTAGTGAAAAGGAATGGAGTTGGTTTTAATCTTTGCAACAAGTTTTCCATTCAGCTCAACAATATTTGCATTTATTTCTCAATGTTTTTGTCAGGATTGTACTTTTCAAGCAAGATAAACATTGGTGGCCAGGAACAATTCAAATACCAGGATTTGGTTATTGGCAAAGATGACTCCATGTGGAAAGACAAGAACGTCAACTGAAATCAAGGATCAGACTGTTGCAAGTATTCCCCCTTCTTAATCTTTCTGTACACCTGCAAATCTTGGACATTAACATCAGAACTATAGCAAAGAATCCAAGCATTAGAAATGAGATGTGACAGAACCATAAAAAGTTTTGCTGATGTTGGTCATATCATAAATGACAGTGTGAGACATTGGACAAGAAAGAGACTCACTGGAAAACCATTGGCAATAAGAGAAAGTTGAAATGGTATTGGCTGACACCCTAAGTGCCAACAATACTTCCATTGCCATCCTACAAAATGGCCCCATCTCTTAAGGTGAAAGTGGCAGACAGAGGTGGGGGGAAATAAGCAAAAATTGTCACTCAGTAGACTGCAAGATTATTGACAAAAACATATGGAGGGGGAGCTAGTCAGGGGATCAGCAACCCTAAGATCACATTATGTCATAAGATTGATTGGCAATGGATTTCATTTGAAGGTGTGTTTTAATCAACCATGTTCTGGTTCTATTTAAGGTTGTCTGGATACCAATATAAAGGCAATAAGACTTGGTTTGGAAAAAAGACAATAGAAGAGCAGTCTCAGCTTTGTTCATGATATGTCCTGGAAATATGAGGTCGTTAAGTGGTTAAAGCAAATGTAACCGAGTAGGTCAATCTAATACATAGTCGTAATCAACGTATGTCGTATCCTGAGACATAGGTGTAGTCAATAGTGATCGCAATAGTCCTCTAGATCTCGCTCACCCACTACCTCGACGTCCTTGCCTTAGTATTTATGGCTGATACCAGCCAATCACATTCCAGTGAGAGAGAACCAAGGTGTATACATATTCATTACATCAGTTTAGAACTTGAAACAATGCTTACCCCAACAATTCGGCCAGCTTTGTACTCAGCTTTTTTCTTCTCGGTAGAAAGAGCTAAAGCTGCAATCTTTTCTTTTTTCTAGAAGTGGAGAGAGAGAGAAAAAAAAAAGAAAATTACATCAGTTGTCACTTTTTTTTTTCTTAAAGACTTCAATAAATAAATTTAAAACATATAATCACCTTTCGTTCTTTCCATTCCAAAAACGTTTGCAACGTGATTTTCGTTCCAGAATTTGATAGAGCAGCTCTCTAGTGAAGTGAGAAAACAAAAATTAAAAAATAAAAATTCCTAATCTTCTTGACCCCCCCCCCCCTTAAAAATATAAAATCTGATAGACACACTTACTTCAAAAATCAAAAGTCAACAATTACTTCCATTTGTCTATTTTCATAACATTTTCAGTTCTAGCAAGAATAAACAAATTTCTAGAAAAACCCTCACCTCTTTTTCAATTAATTCTTCCAAAGAAATTTCTTCTTTCTTTTCTAAAATTTTCTGATCCTTCTTTAGTACAAAACCTAAAAGTTTGAAGAAAAATGAAAAAATGCATTATAACCTTAAAAAAACTTTCTCAAAGAAGTTTGCAGATTGTAAAGATCCCCAGTGATTAGTAGAGAAGATTAGATTTTGTGAAGATTGGAGGGTGGGGGGGAATATTCACCAACACACAAAGTTCAGCAATTGGCAGAAAAGGAGGTGGGTAGACCTGGGAGAGGAGAGAGAGAGTGAGACACAGACACACACATGGGCAAAAGAAAGTTCTTTTTTGCTGTCACCAGTCATTAAGTATTTAGGTAGAATGAAAACCAAAATATTTATGGAAGCTTAAAAAAAGTAAAATAAGATAAATAAATACAAAAGCTTGAGAAAAATAAATATTTTCTTTTATATTCTATTATATGTGATTATTTTTAAAGTTATACTTTTTTTTTTCTTAATTGTATCACCCCGAGCAAGGCTTTAACGCCACTGGTGTGCAGGGAGCTGCATAAGAGTAATAAGATTAATTAGAAGAGAAAGATGAACCAGTTACAAAGGAGGAAGAGAAGGATGGGAATACAGGTGTGATGACAGTTGCAAAGGTAGAGAGAATAGAAACACTATACAGGGTGGTGAAGAAAGAACTAGAGTCAAGTGGTTAAAAGATGAGTATTGAGCTTGCATTTAAATTCCTGGAGGTTGTAGCCATCAGGAAAGCAAGAATATGGAAGTGAGTTCCACAGGCGGGAAGTGCGATGAAAGAAGCTGCAGGAGAAGAATTGTCGTCTGCATTTGGTTAATCTAACTGTGAGTGGGTGGGACCCAGTTGCCAATCTAGTTGTACGAATAAACAGCTGTTGCAGAGGCACTAGTGACTTAAGTTCGTTGGAGCAGAAGCCATGAAAGTATTTATAGAACAGACAAAGGTAGGCCATATCTCGTCGGTGGGGAAGTGGTTGTAGTCGAGCCGCCAAGTCGGTATCTATCACATTACTGATTCTCCTTTGGAGCCTGTCGAGAACACTGAGATGAACAGCAGGGGTACCTGACCATATATGGCAGCAGTATTCCATGCACGGACGAATGGTTGATTTGTATATATGCAGGATGGATTCAGGTGGGAAAAACATCCTGGCCCGACACAGAGACCCAACCTTCTTAGCAGTGGATTTAGCTATGGACTCAATGTAGTGGTTCCATTTCAGATCAGAAGAGAAGGTCAGGCCGAGGAGGTGCAGTGTATTGCTCTCAGGGAGACTCGCTTGGTCCATGTTTATGGGAGGCAAGAGAGGTTGCCTGTGATGATTGACAGACAACAGCTTGGTCTTAGACGCATTGAAATTGACAAGCCACTTCTTGCCCCAATTCACCACAGAATGTAGACCCCTTTCAAGGTCAGCAGCGAGATTATGTTTGTCCACCATGACAGGTTTCTTACTGATGCGGGAGTAAATTGTGGTGTAAATTGTGAGTAAATTGCTCAACAAAAATATTAGAGACTACTGGCAGCTGTGCAAAAGTGTTTAATAAGAAAAGTTTTCAATCAAGTGCTTTGCTTGTAAATTCTCTTCTATTTTCACTTGACCCATGAGCAGTATCTTTGCTTGACTTTTGACCTTGAACTGAGTCTCAATTGGTTGCCCTGCCAGAACAGAGTTGTTGTGATCCTTGAAACGTCAACCCCATTGACCTCATGAAATATCTAGGATGGTGAGCTGAGGGGTGTTACCTTTGCAAATAATTTCTTTTGCTACCTAATCACGAAAGTAAAAGTGCACATTTTCTGGGAAGAGGCAATCTGGCATTGTTGACTGTATAACATGATTGTCATATGTTACCAAAGATTTCTGTCTGTGTGACTCGGTGTCATTTAAAATTCTTTCATCCTTGTTTGTGTTTGTCCTATATATCTAGGTCCTCATATGTTGTTTGTGCCCTGCTTGTCGCGATCCAGTGTTCAGTTTCTTTAGTGTTTGATTCCAGGTGCTGCTTATTTTCTGTCCCTCTTCATTGGCAGATGCCCAACCAATAAGAAACTATCACATCTTTTCAACATTAATACAGGTATCTACCAAGAGTCTATTTTTTAATCTACTGTTTCTTATATATCAGATTTTCCAAAATCAGTTTTTCATCTATGATGAAGCCAACTATTTACTCCAGTCTTAATGGTAAGTTCAATAGGTTTGATAATAATCAAATTGGCATTTGATCTCTAAACTGACCTTCAATCTGTTTTTAACTGGGACAAGAGATGTCTTGTAAAGTTTAATGCCTCAAACGAAATTTCTCTTTTAGTCATCTTAGAGAACCAATTTTTCCCCCCTCCATCGGCATGGCTGATGCCAACCTCCAAGAGAGAAACTCATTCTTGGTCTTAAGTTATAGAGTTAATTGCTACAGTTGCTGTAGTAAAGTTGGTTTGTGGTGTTATGTTGGACAATTTTTGACATTTATGAGTTTACCATTTGTCCTCACATTGCTGCCACATCTCGTCTGATGCTCCTGCTATATATCTTGTGATTATTGACAAAAGTCCGAAGAAGAATCTGCTATGTTAATGGTTCTGACTTGACACCTTGGCTTTAGTCTTTCTTACCCCTCCCTGCCATAATGTGGCTTTCCTGTGCCTTTTCTGTATTTTCAAGGCAATTGTCTTTATGAGCTTTCTTTTTTGGTACCTCGACTTCATAAATTTTGTAGTGTAGTACTAGATTGGAAGTTAGGTTTCATCATTTTACTGTTGAAACTGCTAAATGAAATTGCCTACAGTACTTGACTAGCTAAGCATGCTAAGAGTGATTGTCTCTTACAGTACGTTTTATAAGCTTGCCTCATGCAACAAGAACGAGGGCAAAGAGAAATGAAAACAAACTGACAAATGGAAAGATGTTTATACTGACCTGCAGGTAGACAATGCCGATAAATACACTTGTCATTTCCATTTGGGCATTCCCAGAACCAACCATATTTATTGTTCTCCACAGCATCCAGGAAATATTTGCAAATCTACATGGGAAATGAATTAATCATATTAAAAACGTAAGATACAAACTGAGGCTTTTGCGCAAGACAAGTGTCTTGCAAGTCAACATGGTGAATAAATGGTTAAGACAAATTAAGGCAACGAAAACGAGTGGAACCAAGGAAGTTAGACATCATCATTTTCATTAGTTTTAATCTACAAGAATGAGAAAAAAGAAATATACAAACAGGGTTATATTGCGAATAACAATCCCTGGGATAGGCAATGTAAAAGAACACTAGCTTTGGTGGGAAGAAACATCAAAGGTGTGCGTGTGTGTGTGTGTGTGCGCGGTATATGACTATAAAAAAGTGAACACAAATTTGTAAAATGTCATTGGAGGTGACTTAAACACTTCAAAAATGTTCTAATATAAAAGAAATGGATTATTTTCTGCAAAAGGAATTGTCCATTTTGCTTTTAAAGCAAATTACTTCAAGTCAAGAAGAGGGTTCACAGCCAATGAAATCAATACAGGTTGACACATGCACTGCTTTCAACCCTGGGAATGGCCATTAACTTTATTCTATCACTGACATGTAGGCAGAAGCCTTAAAATAATGAACAAATGTTGAAATACTGCCATAAAAAAAAAAAAAAAAAAAAAGCAATGTGTGTTGGTTTTGGAAGATAAAAAAAAAAGAGTAGAATAAAGAATAAAAACCTACAATGGATGTTTTTGGTTTTGCTTTGTTGCTCTCTCCATGTTTTTTATCTACAACTTCTTCCAGTTTCTCTTGATCCCAATCATTCATGGTTTCTGAAGCAGAAAACACAACATTTAAATGATGTTGATGTCAAAATGAAAATCAGAAGAAATTAATTATGGCTTAAAAAAGCTTTTTCTTAAGAATTCAGATTCTGGTTTATTCAATTATTTTGATCATTTAATTTTTCCTACCCTGGAGTTAAGGGTGGGGCCTCGTCCTTGGGAAGTAATGGTTAGTGAGGCTTGTCTTGTTGACCATTACAACACAGTAGTGAGTTCAAGTCCTCACTGGGTTGCCCACACAAAACTCAATATTGAATAAACCAACGAAAGGTTGGGATGTAAAAATCAACCAGCCAATCTGTAGAGTATAAAATATTTGAAGATGAAAGCCAAGGAGATATTTCTGCACAACCATTTTATACACAATCAAATGAAATCAGTTTTATAATAGCATAAAACAAAATTCCTCAATTCTACATGCATTTCTTGCAGTTATCCTGCAAAAGATGCACTTATCCCAAGCCCTCACTTTTTTTTTATGAGTCTTGTGCATTCAAAACATGGATTCACAGCTCTCTACAACTGTCTTTTGGAACTTTTAACAAAGTGTTTTCTAATTTTATTACCCTGTTCTTTCATCCATTTACATAAATTTGTGAGGGTAAGTTACCATTTTCTTCTGCACCTCTTGCCCTCAATATGTCCCATGAATATCAAATTCTCCAAACCTTGTTATGCGACTCAGAAATTTGAACTACCTCTGAGTACATATTCATATACACATATTCATACTCTAGTTTTTGAATTCTGATTATCAAGGGAGGTAAGCAGAATTAATTGATCTTTTAAGCAGCCAGAATTCTCAATTAAGTAAGACCTATGCTAGTAAGACCAATTCCAGATTAGTACACCGACACCCACATAGACCGATGCAAATGAATCTAATAAAACTATAAAAAGCAGAAGATGCAACTTACCATCTTCACGTGTGTCTTCATAAATATTTTTCTTGGCACCTTTTCTCTCCACGGCCAAGTCATGAGAAAATTTACATTTGTCTCCTTTTGAACACAGACCTTGCTTGAAGAACACGCATAAAACAGATTTAGGATCAGCACCTAAGAAAGAGAAAAAGAACAAGAAACATTGTTTTGTGAGAAAGGCATTTACAAAACAGTCAGTTTATTAGTTTCTTCACAAATTTAATTTAAGTAAATGCTTTCAATACCATTGCAGTAAAGCGGAACCAGGATTGTTGATTTTTTTAAATTTAAATCAGATTTTTACATTTTTTTATATATAAAAGAAAGAGCAATGCTAATACAGATAGCTTCAGAGATTAAGAGGGTCAGTAGTATAATTTAGGGTTACCAATTGAGTGATATCTGGTTGACTTTTCCCCAATTTAGTTGATAAAAATTTACATTTAATACTGACCATTTTTTTTTTTTTTAAAGGTATTGGGTGCACCACGGCCTACCAATTTATTTAGTCATACAATCATTTTCAAATAATAGATTAAACATGGCAATCAGTTATGTATGATTGATTTGTGCATAAAATAATCTTGTCATTTTTATGAACAGTTTGCTAGCAACACTGCCAACCAATATTGTTTATTTAAATTTAGATCTGGGTTTTTCAATTCCTTTCTGTGTTGCTTTTTAACTTTGGAATTTGAAAGTGAGTCGAGCAGGGATATATTTTTTGGAGTTAAGCAACTCCTGTCAGCAGTGGCCACATCTCGTATCAAATGAGTTTTCTTGTCCTATAAACTGGAGCATTCCTAACACAGAAACTATCTTGGTCCAGATAAATCACCAAAGCTGGTCTTTTTAAATCTGTATATGCAAACTCTGCTCGTGTTGAATTTAAAATTTTTTTAAAATGGTTAGAATTTTATATTAATTCAGTTGAGGAGTAAGAATTCAATTCAGTATATTCACTACTGTTCTCCATTCATGAAATTGCATGAAACCAAAAAATTATTTCTAAATCTTTTGCTTTATCTAAAGATTTTTGTAAAATGGATTTAAATCAGTGATTTAAAAAAAAAAAAAACTACGAAGATTTTTTTCTGTTTGTTTCCTCCTCCTCGTCTCCCCGCACAAATGTTCCATTCTCTTTAAAAATGGACCCCACGCAGGTATGAACTAATACGAAAATTAATGCCCTTAAAAATCTCGATGACAAATGATGTCAGTATTAGAGCTTTTCGTTTTGCAGGACTGATAAGCAAAACATAGGGAAATGGCTTAGCCACCAGGGACAAAAAAAGAAGGGGGACATTTAGCTGTAGGGACCAATGGTAAAAATCATCACTGGCATCAATTAGTAAAAGATTTTCATTTGTTTTGCTACTAGATAAAACATCAAATGTGCAAAGAATACATTAAACAAAATAAAGACTATTAACCTTTCAATGCTGGCTGGACAGGTTTGAATAATAAATTCAATTCTTCGATTTGACTTCTCTTCTCAGTTTTCTTCTTGTTCTTTTCAGCCTCTAATTCTGACAGCTGGAGACGGGGAAGAAAAAGGAAAAAAATGCTAAGTTTATATTATCTTCAAAACAGTGCAGCCACAACTTAAAATAAGTCAACTCAATAATAAGAAAGAGCAAACTCAACCAGGCTAGGCTGTGTGTATATATATATATATATATATATATATATATCCAGGTGAAAAGAACTCATGGTTTTACTATTTTGAGTACCCCGACATTTATTTTAACAGGGCTCAATATAAATATTATAGAACTTAATAGAATCATAATTATGTATTAATTGCGCATTGTGGCACGGAAATTTCTATGTTTCAAGATAGATTCTCTTCTTCATCAGGCAATGTTGAATGTTGGTTGCACAAATGATTTACATACATACATACAGACAGAGATAGAGATAGAGATAGAGATAGATATAGAGATAGAGATAGAGATAGAGATAGAGATAGAGATAGATATAGATATAGAGATAGATATAGATATAGAGATAGAGATAGAGATAGAGATAGAGATAGAGATAGAGATAGATATAGAGATAGAGATAGAGATAGATATAGAGATAGAGATAGAGATAGATATAGATATAGAGATAGATATAGATATAGAGATAGATATAGAGATAGATATAGAGATAGATATAGAGATAGATATAGATATAGATATAGAGATAGATATAGATATAGAGATAGATATAGATATAGAGAGATAAAAAATGGTTGAAACAAAAAGGTGTATGTGTGTTATTTCACTAAATGAATTTCTTTTCACCTGGAGCTGAAATTGATGACAGGGACACAGACTGAAAAGTGACATTTCAATTTGTCTCTCTCTCTCTCTCTCATTTTTTTATTCTAGAAGTGAAAAATGGAGAAAATTAACATTGGTACAAATAGCAAAAGAAAAGTAGCTCAGAGTAGTAGTTAGGAGGGGACAATTTGGATCTGGAAGGCCAGAACAGTTTAGTAGGCCTGCAGCCATTGATGATAGTTAAGTGCTATACGTTGCTTTGGGCAATCATGTCTCGAAGGAGACATGACTGAGTGGGCAGAAGATTATCTCGCAGTAGGTTGCCATTGTTTTCTGTGGTAGACTGGTTGCCAGCCAAGGCTATAGAACCCAATCTGTCCTATTATTTAACCCATAACTCGAGTGAAGAGATGGATTAATACCTTTCCCAAGGGTATTTGTGTGTAAGTAAATGCAAGGAATTCAAACTAGAGCTGAAAATTGAAAAAGTGTTAAGAATCCAAGTCATGTAACACAGGAAATTGCAGAGATGTTTTTTTTTATTTTATATATAGTTAGTCTATATTTATGAGATAAAGTAGTATTTACATTTTTTGGACTATTGCCCTCATCTTTGTTGCCATTTGTATGACATTTCAGCCATTGTATGCTCTGTCCTTCTTCAGGTGCTAGGAATTTCGAACCAGACTATTACAATCACTGGGGTATATCATTCTAATTCCTTGCCTAGAGCCTCTTCTGGTAGTCATGAGTTATCTCATACCAATACCAGGCTACAGCAATGGCGAACAAGTAACTTCTAGGGTTAGAGGGAGATTACTCATGACTACCAGAAGAGGCTCTAGGCAAGGAATTAGAATGATATACCCCATTGATTGTAATAGTGTCCGGTTTGAAATTCTTAGCACCTGAAGAAGGCTGAAGTGTACAACGCCTGAAACATTGTACAAATGGCAACAAAGATGAGGACAATAGTACGAAAAATGTAAATACTGTGTGTGCATGTGTATATGTATGTATGTGTGCATGCGCGCCTGTATGTGTATGTATATATGGTTCTTTGATTAAATAGGGTTGACAATGCAGGTCTTGAACTGACATGTTGAAATAGCTATTCCCCCCCCACAAATATCATCTGAATTTATATATATATATATATATATATATATATATAATCTAAACTTATTTATAAATGGAACTTTGTGTGTGTGTGTGTTACCTATAGACTCTGAAACGGCTGAACCGATTTTCTTGAAAATTTATGCAGTTGTACTATAAGCGTCTGCGAGTGTTCTTAGCTAGGTTTTGTGTCGAGGTACCCCTGATAAATATCGAAATTCAATAATTGAAAAAAATCAGGTTATAAAAGGAGTGGTCCGATTTTAATCAAATTTGATCATCTCTCAGTAGAGTGATGGCATGTATCTTGTTAAAAGATCTCTAATGTAATCCTTTCCGAAATATTTTATGTTTCATGTGACAGGTGAGACCAGGGCAGTTTTTGCAGGTTTTTTGCTACAGCCTGCATTTGTTAAAGGTTAGCTTTCTCCATTCAACGCAGCAATAAATATGTTTAAAAGGTTCTCCACACGCATGCACAAGGTGGATCATTGACTGGCAGACCCTTTCGTATTTCCACATGGTGTTGAATGACTTTGCAGGCTCCTATGACATGTTGAAGTGGTTCCACATTACTAAATGTTTGCTGCATAAACCAATTGTTTTAGGGAGCCACAGATAAAAATCTAAAGGATTGAGATTGGAGGAACGTGCAGGCTATGGAATTGGTTCTGCCCTACCTATCCATCTTTCATGGGAAATGTCAGCCAGTGCATTGTGAACAACACGAATGAATTACAGGCGTCTTCAGATTAGCAGAGGTATATCCACTAGCAGGTCTGTATGCGTGTTTGAAATAAAAGTCCCTGTAGACAACTCCTGTAAGATGAGCTCAGAGAACATGTGAATCTACCAGACAGTCTGGTCCTGGGCATGATGGTAAACTGCATTCGGCAGCAAGGCCTTTGATTGGGAGGTTGTTAGGAGCATGGAACCACCTCTTAATTGCTGTTGCTCCCAGGTCCACCCTGATCCGGAGTGGTAACACCTGTTAGGATCACAGCTATGAGCAAATAGTTAACCTCTCAAACTGGGGTCAAATACTATGAAAGTATAAAAATGCACTTTTATAGAAATGTATATACATAAGGATGTGCGTTGTGGTGCAATGGATATCGACTTGGAACAAAAAAAATCGGGGAGCTGAGTTCAATTCCAGTTGAATCCATTGCATTCACTTACGCACAAATACTCTTGGGAAGGGTATTAATCCACCTCTTCCCTTCAGTTATGGGTTAAATAGCAGGACAGATTGGGTTCTATAGCGGGATAACCTTCTGCCCAGTCAGTCATGTCTCTTTCGAGACATGATCGCCCAAGTGTGTTTCACGTATGGCACTTAACTGACCGATATACATAAAAATAGACTTTTATAGAAAAATATACATTTTTGAAGAAAAAATTATTACCACAACACATTTTTGAATAAAAAACTAGAATACATTTCAGTTTTCTAAAATAGAATAAAGACAAATTTTCGTTAAAATCTGACTAAATTAACCTTCTCACTATAACTGAACATTTACGGAAAAAAAAAGAAAAAAAAAAGTACTTTAATACCCCACATTTTTGGCATTAAATGACCCACAGAGGGTGATATGCCATTAAACAAAACCAGTCAGTCAACTAAAATTCCAACCCACAAATTAATTGTAAACTGATGCTGGTGTATTGTACCATGGGGATTCCGAATAGCCTATAAATGTTGGTTGCGTAAATGTGTTATTCCACCTCTCAATAAACCATTGGCAAATTTTCTCCCATGGTGAGTGATTAGAGGGCAAAAAACATGCACACATTGAAAATAATATGGATACAGGAGCTGCTCTTGAAGTACCATTCATGTGGTACTATGGGAGATATGACAGGCTAGAGCCACTTGATGTGTTGATACCTGGATCGTCCTTGATAGCCTGTAGGTGTTCTTTGAGGTCAGGCATATGAATGGATCTTTGTATTTCTTGATCCATTGTTTTTGGTGCCATGGATCTTGTTTCATCAATGCAACAATAAGCAGCAGCAAAGTTGGATGACTTGGCTGCCTTCGGCCCGGAAACACAATCCGATACGGGCCTTGCAGATATATGTAAAAATCACATCTGCCTGCTCTTGATACGAACATCCTACCATTGTTTCGCAGTTACACTATTTACATTATTTGGACTATTGTTTTCATCTTTGTTGCCATTTGTACGCTCTGGCCTTCTTCAGGAGCTAGGAATTTCAAATCAAACCCTTTATTAGAGGGAGATATCTCATAACTACCAAAGAGGTTTTACACAAAGGAATGAGAATGATATACCCCAGTGATTGTAATAAAAGGTTCAATTTGAAATTCCAAGCACCTGAAGAAGGCTGGAGCATACAAAAGCTGAAACATTGTACAAATAGCAACAAACATGAGGACAATAGTCTGAATAATGTAAATAATACTTAATTTCAGAAATATAGACAAATACTTCTCAGTTAACTCACTACTACACATTTATTGTTGAAGAAATTACCTACAAACGTAACCATGTCTAGATGCCAACACAGTGCCATCTACTGTCAATTTGCTTTAAAAACTTAACTCAAAAACAAAGGATTTGTGGACATGTTTATATGGGATTTCATTCTTGTTTTGTGTGATGAACATGTAGAAAATACAATTTTGGTGTCATTTTTCCTTCCTATATGGGACAAATTTTTTTTTCTACTCCCCACTACATACAAAATAAGTGAACAGTACAGGAATCAAATTAAACAATTTAACCCTTTTCAACCCAAACAAAAACACGTTATTTCAACAAAGAAATTTAATAACTTTATTTAAAACCTGACTTTTTTGACCAACTGATTTCGTAAGTATCAAAAGTTTCTCACAAATCAACTTTTATAACTGTCATGTAAATTGTGCAAAAACACTGACATTTTAACAGATATATTTACCAAAATTTTGTAAAAATATCTTGAAATACTGAAAAGTAAATTTATTCTCTCTCTCATATATATATATATATATACACACACACACACACATATAAAAATTTGAAAAAATATGCTGCCATAATACTTGCTTTCAAGTCATCTTTGGCATTATAAGTTTTGTTGGTCCTTTGCTCAACTGTGCCTCACTCATAATAAAGCGGGTTATAGCCTGGGAGGAGGAGTGGGGTAGATGGCCAGTTGTAAAAGGTGATGTCACAGAAATGGCCTGACAGCCATGATGGTGTTCTCTTTATGTGGCATAGTACAGAAGCCTGTTGTCAAACAATCTTGCAGCAGCCATCCTCTTGACCCCGGGCAGCACTATTTACTCAAGGAATGAATGTAGGTTTTCGTGTTGAGTCTGAGGCCCTGTGGGAAGATGAATGGAGATAACTTTGCGGCATCACTAGTGATCATTCCAAACACCACGATGTTGACCAGATATATCATCTTTTTTCGAATCCTCTGCACTGTCTTCAGATTGACACCCACACACTCTGAAATGTTTATATTGGAGCTTCTGGGGTGAATGCTAAGCAGTACAGTATGTCATTTCCAAATATCTGGCAGAGTCAATTGTGTTATGGAGCTCTTTTTCTCACAGATGGTGCCCAACTGACCATACTATACTGTGCAATTGAAAAAATAAAAAACAACGCACACAATTGAAATTAAAATATAAAAATGGAGACAATTTGTCCATCGCAACCTGTTTATAGCAAAAGTTCTAAGTGTCCCTCATGTGTTACTTCAGATGAACTTCCATACTGGAGAAATTATTTATGCTGGCATATTTATAGAATTTAAGTCAGTCCTTTAAGGTAGTACTGTTGATATTTGAAAAAAAAAAAAAAAAAAAAAAAAAAAAAAAAAAAAAAAAAAACATTTGTCACGAGGCCAACATTAAAGAGTTATGGTTTGCCCGCTGGAGAAGGGGGGGGGCGCTGTAGTAGAAGAGCCTGCCGTATTTGGATATGAAATTAGAGAATTGATGAAGAATTCCACTAACCTTCTTGGCACTTTGGTTTCCACATTTCACCTGCTGGGTGACGGCTTTAATATATTTTTGCTGCTTAGCTCCTTTTTTATTTTTCAAGCCAAAAGTTTTATCCTGTGAAGAAAATCAAGTAAATCTTAGCATCAGGGTGAATTGAATGGAAATGAAACAGTAAAGATAAATTTTAGTTTGAAAGACACCCTTCATAGCTATGCAATATGATTATAGGGGTGGCTAGGAAAACAATATGCACATCAATACGTGTAAATATCAACATGAAAATCTGACTTTAGTATGATTCTTGGAGATAAATATGAAATAATTTCACCGTTATCTACATGGAAGGAGTTTCAAAATAAGATTAAGAACACAAGATAACAAGAGAGATAATGAACAAAGACAGTTAATTAGAAAGGAAAATATTTTTATGACCAAAGTTTTTCTGCCATGTTAGACAAGGTTAGCTTTTATATTTTATACATCGATACTAACATTATTCTTAAATCAAATTTATTTTTAATATTTAATAGAATAATTATTTAGATTGATCCAAGAAGAAATCCAGGTTATGATTAATTTTTTGGGTTGGTAAGATATCTATGTTTGATAAACACATGTTTAATTGGCATTACCTGCAGCAAACTAGAAATTCTGTAATTTTCACATTTCATATAAAGCTTGGGATAACAAATTTTTAAAGCTATATTTGATGTTAATATTTCTATTCAAAGTCAGTTTTAATAATACCTGCATATTCTTAATTATATCTATTAATAAAAAGGTAATAGATACACTAAATTGAAATATCAAAATATACAAAGTTGTCCCCCTTGAGTTATCAGCTGTTTAAATAAAGTTTTTGAACCTTTGTAAATTTGAAATCAGACATTCAGTCTGAATATCGTCTAGACAATCCTTCATTTGATGGAAATCATCCATTAAAAGGATAAAAACTATTAAGAGAAAACAGTACAAGTATTTAAATGAGCACATGAAGCAGGAGATCTGTAATTTATATCACTCAACTTTAATAAAAAAAAATTTATCAAAATATTATTAAGATATTAAGAAATTTTTAAAATCCTTTTTCGCATGTTCAAAATTTTGGCCAAAAATCTTGTTTTTTATATTTTTTTCATCAGCAAGGGACCATAGCTGACTATGGAAATTTTAGCACCTTTGTTTCACATTACTTTGGAAATTTTTGTAAAAATGAAATAATTGTTGGATTTTAATAAAACTTTCAGCACTTACTCAAATTTTTTTTGAAATTATTATTTTTATATATGTTAACCCTGCCCAACTTAAGGAAATTTTTAGAAATTAAATTCTGTCCACAAACTTTGTTTTATTGCTTAAACACAGAACTCCTTTGAGAATGTAAATCATCAATGTTTTTTTTTTTTTAAACAATTGCTACTTTCATGAAAATTTGCTCCAAATAATAAAATAATGCAATATATATTTATATATTTTTACTAAGTGAAAATTGAAAAGCTTAATACAAATCATCAAGCTTTAAGTTTATTAAAATTTTATATATATATATATATATATATATATATATATATATATAAAACATGCTTATTTTGAAAGTATGGGTTATCATACATGGATAAATGACAATAGTAAAGTTAAAATCAACATTCCTAAAATTAGATTATGCAGAATATTTCCAACATTTTTCAAGTTACTGAGTACTTAAAAGTATTTTTTGTCATTTTTTTAAAAATTGTTTTAACAGATAGAATCTCTGTAGAACACCAGTAAACATGTAAAAAGCTTATTAGTGTTTTTGTAAATGACTGTCAAGTGTTGTAAATCACCACGACTGTTCATTTTGAAACCAGTTTTTCTGCTTTTTTTTTTTTTTTATTTAAAATAAATTATACTTGTTTCAAATCAGATTAATTAAAATTTAAACCAGTTAATATTCCTCAAAGTTTTAGAAAAGTATATTTTTAGAAAACATTTTTTCATAAAGAAAATTACATTGTGATGAAAGATGGCTAAAAGGGTGCTCATCAGCTATTTTTGAAAAAAAAAAAAAAAAAAAAAAAAATTCCAGTCAATATAATTTAATACTAAAATGAAATTTCCAAAAAGACTTTTCATTTATAAAAATTTCATTTTAAAACTTAGATATTGCAATTTTTACAAAAAGTGTAAGTACCTAATTAACTATATTTAACACAAGATAGTACTATTTTCAACAAAGAAAAAGAAAAGTTCTTCAAAATAGATATTTTGAGGGCAGTGTTCGGTGGGGTGCACACACACAGACATGTCATTGGACTTATCACCAGTTTAAAATGTCCATCAATTAATTCTCGCTATTTTTCTGTTATCCTAAAGATAACATTTTTCTTCTTTAAGTTAGTAAGGGAGACACCATCAATGTTTTTTTTTTTTTAAATCAGTGCCTGCCGGGCTTTATACAAACTTCACACTTAAGCTAATGCTGATATCTGATGTAAATGTCAAATGAAGTTAACTCAAATGCTCAATTTATGAAAGAAAATCTAAATTTGCAAATGTGTTTGTGTGGGTATGTCTGATGAATAAAGAAAGAAAGAAAATAAAATTATTTTCCTTTCCATAGGGAAATGTTTTCTACAGTTGGTTGACAGAATGAGAAAAAAAAATGTAGTTTTAAATTAAACAGTTTTTTGTTTTTTTTTACCAACACATAATTATCTTTGCTGTCAAGGGATTATAATATCTCAGAACATGAATACATAATTTGTGTTTTAATTATCATCTTTATTCCCATTAAGAAGTTCTGTGTTAATCTATCAATCAAGGATATGTGGTTATGAGTTACCTCAATCTATTGGCCTGTTATAAATCATACTTGTCATACTATAATGTAGAGGGTGATGTTTGAGGCTGGGAGGGGGTGCACATTATATCATGGAAACTGCAAAAAAAAAAAAACTAACAGGTCTGGTTAATAAGTAAGAACTGTTTACGATTACATGACTATGGTATAAGAAATTAAAAAAAATTACTTTAAATGATTTAAAACAAGTATTTACTTTAATTAAAAGAAAAAAAAACAAAAAAAACAGAAAAATGAATTTTAAAATAAACAGTAGTGATTTATGCATCTTTTGACAGGCATTTGTCAAGTACTGATAAGCTATTTACATGTTTATCGCTGTCCTACTGAGACTTTAAAACACAATTTAAGAAAATGATGAGTGAACACTTTATATAATTTATATACTCAGTAATCTTACAAATATTGGAAATATTGTCTGTAACCTAATTTTAGGAATGCTGACTTCAAATTTACTATAGCCATTGATTTTATTTTCTGATAATGTCATGTATGGTCATCCATACTTTAAATATGGCATGTTTTATACACAATTTTTTTTTTTTTTTTTTAAATCTTAGAGCTTGGTGGTTTGTATTAAGCTTTTCAATTTTCATTAAGTAAAAATATATTTTTCCTTTAATAATCTTATGCAGACAAAGTTTTGAAGAATTTTTAAAGATTTGTTTTTAACTATAAATTTAAAAAGAAAAGAAAAAGTAAAACAATTCTTGTAAAAATTCATTATTCATTGCAGGTTTTTTTAAATTTTTTTTTTTACTTCAGACAATAATGTTAGTATGTATTAGCAATTAAAAGTTTAAATAATTAGATTGTTTCATTGATCTTTAAAAATGCTTTTTTTTTATTTTTTTATTTTACTATTTGGACTGGGGTAGATTTTCGTGAAAGTGGCAGCTTTTTGAAAAAAAAAAATTCTTCAACTAATCCTGCATTCAACTACTAATGAAACAAGTTTTGCAGACAAGTTTAATTTCTAAATATGAAGTAGGGGGAGGGGGTAAATGAAGAAAAAAAAATAATTTCATAAATTTTGCGAACAAGTCCTGAAAATTAGGATTAAATTTTTATATTCTGGTTTTTCCTAAACCAAAAACAAACATTTTGTTGACAATTCAATAAAACTGTTTTTAATAAAAAATTAATTCAATAAAACTTTGTTTTTAATAAAAATTTTGGGGTCTTTTTTTTTTAGAAAAAAGATAGGAGGTACTTTAACTTATTTTAAATAAATTCGGTGAATCATATTTTTGTATCCCCTCCCGCCCAACCGCTTAGGCAGAAGCTTAAACTTTGTAATAAAAATTTGTTTTTACCCACGTGAGCACTGTTAGCCTCTCTACAAAAATTTGAAAGCTTATAAAAATAAAATTTAATAGGAACGATTAACCAGTTTGAATGAATTAACAACAACAAAAAAGTAAGTGTTCATGCCTTATCTCACCGCAATGAACACAAGAAGACAATTCCAATGGCCAACATCAAAAGTCAAAACAATTAACTAGAATTATTTTTTTGAATTCAATACTTTTTTTGTTTGAAAATAACTCCGCGTACTTGAATTGTGTGTTTTTTGCTTTGGTTCGTATTGTTTCTCATTACAATTCATTGCTTATATTTTTTTTAAATGTAAATGTTTTGGATATAAAATTTGATTTCAAATTGAAATTAGAAAGATAATGACGTGGAAGTTGGTGTTTGTCTTCTTGGTAGGTAATTTAAAGTGGGGAAAACGTAAAGCAAAATATCGCAATTATTAATTAATGAAATGGACATTTGTTTTATTCTTATTCCTGGGAAGATTTCCGAAAACGACAAACTGATTTGTTTTTCAGAACTTAAGAAAAATCAGAACAAAATAAATTTTCTTTTTAACAATAAATTTTTTTGTCGAAGAGTATCGACATTTTTTTTTCTTTACTTCGGAAAAATAAAAAGAAAAAACGAAATCAAAGAAAGATTCTTCGTAAATTTAACAAAAAAAATAAAAACACTAAACGTCAGTCAACATTTTTTTTTCGAAGTAAAACGAAAAATTCTTGGCGTCTGAAATTGACAATAATAATGAATTTTAAGCATTTTTTTTATTCTTTCGCTTCAATATGGTAAAAAGAAGAGAAATAAAAATCTAATGGCAAGAAAATCAGTTTTTTTATGGTCTGTCGACAATCAACTTAAAAAGCGACGTAATAAAACAGGATTTTCTGGTGGTGAACAACTCAAAATTAATATTCTTACTATATTCTTAAGTTGAAAAAAAATACGACTTAAAATTATAGGTGTTTACTTTTTTTTAAAATAATTAAACAAAAGGCAAAAAATAAAAGGTGAAGGGACGAGGAGAGGAGAGACATGTTGTATCAATGCAATCCAAACGACAAAAAAAATAAGACACACTAACTAGAGACTTTTTAAGACAGTGACTTTCGGATTAAATATCTCACCTCGATTATTTTTTCCTTTTTTTTGCTGTCTGCCTTTTTGCTTGGCTCATTTTTCTTGGCTTTAGGAGGCATTTTGGGGGATTCTTTTTTTTTTTTTCTTACCCTTCTCTACACAGAAAAATTGCCTTAAAAAAACCCAGTGCAAACCGCCACACTGAACATTTCTTCCCAAATACAACTGATTTTGTAGCAACAGTTTCGAATTTTTAAAAAATACCTTTTTATATGGCTATTTTCTTGTCATATAGAAAAATAAATACAAAGAAAATTATTTTGTTAATTTTAAATATGAGATTACTAAAAAGTATATCTACCGATTACATTTAATACCCTAATAAACGTTTTGTCTCGTGTTGACTTAAGAGAATATTTTCTTGCTAGCTTTAAATGTCTCTATCATCCGAGTTGTTACACTGAAAGAAGACACGTGTTGTTATTACCAAAAATATTTTTCGTTTATTTATTTAGAAGGTATGTCTAATACAAAAAGAAGAACTAATTATGTCTAAATATTCATTTTATTAATCGTAACCTGTATCTTCAGACCTTATAAAACTCTTTTTCATGAGATGTTACAATAACATCAGCTGTTTTTTAAAGTGTTTTTACGTAATTTTTGCTTCGACATGTCCAAGTGTTTTCGTTATTTGTAGTAAGTAGAACAATTGAAAAAAAGATCATGATATGGTTATTTAAGAAAGAAACCTATCACCTTATTTAGTTGCTTTTCTGTAACGTTCATATTAAGAAACAAAACTGTTCCTTTAAATTTATTAACATTGAAATTGAGAGTTGATTTTTTTTTTGTGAAATCGTTTCCGTGTTATGCGCTTTGATTCTACATTTAAATTTTAATTGTAACACAAAAAAATCTTTAATTAAAATAAAAGTAGTTAGTTCAACAAAATTGTTAACGTTTTTAACTTTTTTGCAAGTATCATAATGTTAAAAAACGTTACCAAGAACAATTTTTCCGCGTTAAAATTTCTATTAAAAAGGACAATCAATTTCACAAAAAAACAAACAAACAAGAATCTCAATTTTAAAAAGAAAAACATTTTTTAAATAATATGGTCAAAAAGCGTTCCTTAAAAATCACTCCAACTTGAAATTAAAAAAATATTTCTTTAAAGTTTAAACTACTTTTTTATCAGTCCAATTTTTTTATTTTTACACTGTGCACTTTTACTTTTTTTTACGTTTGGGATTTTGAAGTGAAACTAAAAATTTTAACTACGCACAATTTTTTTACATTTTCTTTTTAGCAGGTTTTTCTTAAAGTACAAAAATTATGTAAAAAAACACAACGATCCGATTTACATTTTTTTTTATATACTTTCTCCGAGTTTCTGATTCGTGTCGATAATTTTTTTTTGGTCTTATTTCCCTCCCCCACAAAAAAATGTCTGGTTGAGGTCTTTTTTTTTCTTTGTTGATAACAATATTGTAACAATATTTCTGTCTGACATTTCTGTCTGACATGGAGGAACAATATTATTGTTCCTCCATGTCAGACAGAAATGTCTTTCTTTACGAGTTTAAGATTCGGTTAACTGGAGTCTGGACTGACAGACTTCGATATGAAAATACATGTTATTGTGTAATTTGTTGCTTCAGTTTAACTTTTAACATTTTTCCTTCGGATTTATTTAAAAATAAAGGCGGACCTGAAGGAGACTACCACCACCTCTAAATTTGTTTTTCATTTTTTTTATTTTTTTTTTTAATTTTTTCAGCGCAGTCTTATCGATTATTACATAAAGTTTCCGATTATCAAAAACAATTAACAACATTTCAATATTTAAACAATTTTTGTGGGGGCTCAGTTTCTCATATAACGTTATAGTAAATCGATCCTCCATTTTAGAATCACTCTCGTTGGGGTCGCTTTGTTTTTTTGTTTTTTTTGGGGTACGAGTTGTTGCTCTTGTTTTTGTCTTTTTCAAGTTTTCTTCAGTTCTTACGGTGGCATTTTTCTTGATTCAAAAATATTTCGCAAAAAAAGGATTCAGTTCTTGAATTTGCCAAAAAGTTTTAAAATGGAATCACGTCTGTAATGTTTCTCGTTAGTTCATAATGTAAACTGGACCTTGTTTATTTCAAAAACGTGTGAATGGAAAGTTTTGAAAAGTAAAAAAGCGAACCCGAATTTTGTGCCCGTATACGCTAATGTGGCTGTAAAGCAAAGGTAAAGAAAATCCAGTTTTAACAAAAAAAAAAATAAATAAATAAATAAAAATCTATATTTATTTATTTTCAAAATTTAAGAAATCATTGTTTTTTTAAGTGTCACTCACAGAATTAGAATCATATTTTTTTGCAGTTATATTTTAATTTGCGTAAATGGGCAAAAAAGTAGATTCTAAAGTTGACCGTCGATATTCTACTTAGTAGAATCGACGGTCAACTTTTTTTTCAAAAATAAGATTTCCGAAATAAATGAATAAAAAAGCATAGAAAACTTCTCTAGTCTATGTCCCATCAGGCCTTTGCGATCATGACCCTCCACAATTCCGTGTTTTTTTTTTCTTTTTTTTTTTTTGTAACTCTTAATGTAAATTTTACTTTTTTGTTAGCTCTCCTAAACCATGTTGTTCTGCCATCCATGCACACAAAAGTGCCTATGCATTGTTTTCCTCTGTCTGTTTTCTTAGCTGTGAGTGTCACATTTTCCACACCTCCTTTCCTCAAAATGTGCCCTATAAATTTTAATTCTCCTTTTCATGTTTATGGGTATTCTTTTTGTTTTGATTTTCTCTAAAACTTTGTCATATGTTCGGTCAGTGGTATTCTCTGCATTCCCCTGAAGAACCACGTTTCTGTTGCCGCTCCTCTTCATCTGCAAGGAAACCTGTCCAGCATTCATTGTCATAGTACAAAACAAAAACAATATTCCATAGCAGTTCAGCACTCTTTTCTATTGTAGCCACATAAAATGTCATGCAGTTATAAAATCTTAAGAAAAAATCACTTGTCTATTTGTAATGTTTTTCTTTTTTTTTTTTTTTTTGTCAAGCTAATTACACTTGTTCTGAAGATTTAATTTGCAATCATGGGAGTGAAAACTACATAAGTAAAAACGCATTTTTATAGAAAATCCTCTTACTTTTTAGTAGGTAGCATCATAGCTAGTGTGTGTGTTGGGGTGGTGATACCTTTGGGTTTGTTTTATTGAAACCATAGTTAAAGTACCATTTTGATTTTGAGTAACATAAACTGCTACATATGTATTGAAGTAATTGTTATCTTGGTCAACTAATAAACCTTATCCACTGATGTATTCCGTACTGTTTTATCACTGTTGACGATGTGAAACCTGTAAATGGATTCATGATGTGTTCTTTTAGTACACTAGCACCACTGTGTATGGGAGACGTATCTTGGTTGCTATCATATAAATTTGTTTTTACAAATTACTTTATTGTATTTCAGCTCATTTAAAATATATACAAACGTATATTTTTTAATCAGTTCACCCAAAGCAAGGTAGTACTGCCACTGATGTGCAGGGGGTTATGAGCAAGAAAAGAAAAAGGAAGAGAAACAAGATACAGGGATGTCAGGGAAAAGATTAGGGAAAGATGGGATTCAAGAAGATAAAAGATGGCAATTGACATTGCACTTAAACTCTTGAAGATTGTAGCTATCTTGGAAAGCAAGTGTATGGAAGTTAGTTCCAAAGCTGGAAAGTGCAAGAAAAAAAAATAACGTAGAAGAGGCAGTTACATTTGACTGTTTTCACTGTAAAAGAGAGAGACCTAGTTACCAGTCTAGTAGCACAAGCAAATGTGTGTAGAGGAGGCACCAGGGAGATAAGCTCATCAGAGCAAAAGCAGTGAAAATATCTGTAGAAAAGACAGAGGGAAGCCTCATCCCAATGGTGAGATAGTGGCTAAGTTGGCTGAGAGAGTGAGATCAAGGAGGTGCAATGTATTGCTTTCTGGGAAACTAGCGCCACCTATACTGATGGGAGGTAAGAGTTTTTTTTATGGTGATTAAAGAAAAGCATTAAAATTTACTAGCCATTTCTTGACCCAGTCCACCACAGATTGGAAGTCCTTATCAAGAGCATCAACAACGTTTACCTTATCACCCTTGGCAAATTTCTTATTGAAGCGGGAGTAAATGGTGGTGTCATCGGCATAGATGTCTAGTTGTGAACTTATTACATCAGGAAGATCATTGATAAAGATTAGGAAAAACGTAGGGCATAGGATAGAGCCTTGAGCAACACCCATGTTTGTGTGATAGGATCTGGAAGCATGCCTGTTTAATATGACCTTCGTTATACGATTTGACAGGAACAATTGGATTATTGAACAAGCATCCATTTATACTATAGCCCTGTAACTTTCACAAAAGACTAGCATGCCAAACCTTGTCAAATACTTTTGAGATATCCAGGGTAATGGCTTGAGTTTTGCCATTTTTATTGAGAGCCTTGTGTGTGTGCGTGTATTTTTATGCACCTCACCTTACGTTGGTAATTGATTTCAAGAGAGACGACTTAAGTCAAAGAATGACTCAAGTTGAAATTACTCATCGCTAGGCTAAACTGCAAATAACAATTCCCAGTTCTGTATTTTATTTGTATATGCATTTTTAAAAATATATGATCAATAAGAATCTATTTTAAAAATAAATTTTAGTTTTTAATATAGTACAGGAAAAACGGAATCTACATCACTGACTTTTACTTATAAAAAAAAAATGGAGGACTCAGTTCATATTTGTAAGTTTGTCTTGATCCTTTCAGGGCTTGTTTTTTTTTTATATTACAAATTGGGTATCCAGCAATAATATCAAAATGATGACCTTTTTTTTTCTTTTCTGATATTCTTTTTATTTTTCTTTACTACAAAGTGCTGTTCTGAATTAGGAAATAAATAAACTTTTAAAGATTTCCCCATCAGTGGGCACAACATCATTGTGTGTAGTCATAGGTCAGGGAGAAGAGGTCTTCTTCTTCTTCTTCTATGTGCCCTGTCCCTTCAGGACGTAGGCGATCATGGTTCTCCACGTCTCCCTATCCCTTGTGGCTCTTAGTATGTTTGCTCCTGTTACTCCTGGCAACCCCCGTTCCGTCATCCACCTGATCAGGCCCTGCAAATATGTTATCCACTGCCTTCCTCTGTCTCTCTTTCCTTCTATCTGGCCAGTCAGTATCAGGTTCTCTAAGCTCTCCTTCCTCATTGCGTGTCCCAGGAACTTCAGTTGTCTCTTCCTGATGCTCAGTATTAATTTCTTTTTCGTTGCCACTCTTTCCAACACCTCATTGTTGCTTGCATGCTCAGTCCACGATATCCGCAGCATCCTTCTGTAGAACCACATTTCCGCTGCTTCCAGTTACATCTTAAAATAAGCTTGGTGGAGGAGAGTCACTTGCTTATTTTCTTTTTAGTTTGACATCAGTGGATGTCTCAAAATGAATTACAGTTGGTGTTATTTTGTGGAGATTTTCACATCCAAATTATTGTCACTGTATTTGCAGGTGTATAAAATCCCCCTAAATCTTCCACCAGAAGAAAAACTGAAATGTCTTACCCTACAGGTTTTACGTATGTTACGTGTTAGGTGTAACAAAAGGTAAAAAAAAAAAATGGTTGACCAAAACTCAGAGTTAAATCACATACAAATATTTAATTTATGATAAACACAAAATGATATACAAAATTTACAATTTTTGCATTCAAAAAGAAAAACAGAGTTTACTACTGGCAGGCAAAGTGTTACGAAGTGGAAGGAAGGAGTCAAATATCTTTACCCAGTTAAGATAGCAAAGAAATTAAAGTGCTATACCTTTTTTGAAATCCTCAAATGTGTATATAAAGAATAATTTTTAAGTTGGTCAATGGAAGAGTCAAAAAAATCTATTTACCTATTTAGTTCCATGAGGTTCTCTTTCAGGTTTTAGTTGGTCGGCAACTTTTCTTAGAGACTCTTTCGGCTGGATAGAAAAATCCTTGAATCAAAGCCGGAGTTGATAATATCAGCAAATCCTGTTAACAACTAACTACTCTCTTTCCAAAACCACTTCTTATAGAGGCTAACACCTAATTTGCATATTTTAGAATCTTTTAAAATTCTCTCGGATTTACTAAAACATTCTGGCATTTTCCAAAACGTTCTATTCTTAATTTCTCTATTTTTATGACTACTTCATGAATTAAAACTTTTTTGTAATAACAAGTAGGACTCAATAGTCTCTTACTACAACTAGACATTATTATTATTTTTATATATAAATGCATCCTCGTAACATATGTATCTGGTAGACATAAGCCACCAATGCTAGTACTTACATTACTCGATAATATTCCCTGAACTTAATTTGTTTATTGTTCCTAATTTTTATCAATGACTTTATCAAATCTATCAGACTTACCATTAAAATAGGAGAAAAAAGGTGTTATCAAGAATAGATGACACATTTCCCAATGTGTCATTAATTCTTGATAACAACTTTTTTCTCCTTTCATCTTAATGGTAAGTCTGATAGATTTGATAAAATCAAATTGGCAGCTGAAATTTGATATTCGATCTGTTATTAACTGGGACAAGAAATGGCTTGTTAATTTTAACAATTTTAAAACTAAACTGCTCTGTTTTAATAATCTTTGAGAACCTTTTTCTCACCTTCCATCTGCATGGCTGATACTAACAGAGCATGACACATTGCACCTGTTCTGACAAACATTTTCTGCTGACATGAAGTGGAATGATTATATTAAATCACTTGCTGGTCCTGGGCATGATGATAAACTGTATCTGGCAGCAAGGTCTTTGATTGAGAGGTTGTGAGGAGCCTGGAATCACCTCTTAATTGCTGTTGTTCTCAGGTTCACCCTGAACCGAAGTGGTAGTACCTGTTTGGGTTCCAGCTATGGGAAAATAGTTAACCACCAAACTGGGGTCAAAACACTATGAAAGTATAAAAAATAGACTTTTATAGAAATATATAAATAGACTTTTATGGAAAAATATACATTTTTGAAGAAAAAAATGTTACTAACAATACATTTTTTAAGAAAAAATTATTACCATGACACATTTTTGAAGGAAAAAAAATTCTCAGCAAAACATTTTTGAATACAAAACTAGAAGACATTTTCAATTTTCTAAAGAAAAAAAAATTAATTAAAATATGACTAAATCAGCATTCTCACTGTAACTGAACATTAAAAGATACCTTAAAACCTCACTTTTTTGGCATTAAATAACCCACAGAGGTTGATTTGTCGTTAAACAAAATTCAAACTCATTAAATCAATTGCTATAGGTGACAGATACATACTTAAACAGAATTTGGATTTACACACTTTTGTAGTCATATTAGGAAAAATGCTGGGAAGGTTGTCTCCCTGTGTTGTGCTAAGCAATTTTTCTTGCCAGAATCTAGCAACCATTTGTTTGTGCATTGAATATTGCTGTTATAATTGATCTGGTGCTTCTGCTATGTATTTAGTGATTCTTGAAAAAAATTCAAAGATGGATCTGCAATGTTATCAGTCATGACCCGGAATCTCAGCTTTATTCATTTTCCCCTTGCTGTAAAATAGCTTCCTTGTGGCTTTTCTATGAATGTTTTCATGGCAAATGTTCTGATGAGCTTTTCTTGAACAAGAGGAGGTTGAAAACTTTTAAAGTAAATGAATTCAAAACCTGGTAGATTTTTATACATATTTTTTATGTGAAAACTAACATGGCCCATGAAAGAGGATAAAATTCTATTTGTGTGTATACAAATAGAAAACTTGAAAAAAAAGCAAAGAAAAAAAATTGTTGCCATATCTAGTTGGATGCTCCTGCTATTCATCTTGAGGTTTTTGACAAAATGTAAAAACAGATCTGCAGTGTAAATGATTCTGACATGACAGCCAACCTTCAGTCACTTTCTCACTGATGTGATGTGGCTTCCCTCTGCCTTTTCTACAAATATTTTCAAGGCAACTGCTCTGACAAGCTTCTTTCCCTAGTGCCCTGACCACATGGATTTACATGTGCTACTAAATTGGCATCTAGGTCCTACCTTTTGACCATTGAAATAGTAAAATGTAACTGTCTCTTCTACTCTAACAGTTTCTTTTCTGTTGTGAAGTTATTTTCGCAATGGCGGCTAGTATTTGTGCTAAAGTTGGTCCTTATAAGTTTGACATACAAAATGTTAGGGACTTGATATAATATGTTTTACGCAGTGTGATCTTGCCAGGTCACTGACTACTTTTGTATTTGACTGTCGACTACTATCGTCCAACATCGACTGACCCTCGTTCCTCTTACTACTCCTACTTAAATTAGGTGGGAGAGTCTATTCACTATAGAATAGGTGTGTTTAACCATAACATTTTCTCACACTTTTCACTTGTGGAACTCCCTTCCATTCACTTGCTTCCCTGCTCACTACAATCTCAAAAAAGTTTAAATGCAACGTGTTACAAGTTGTAACAAAAGAAAAACAAATGATTTACCAAAACACAGAGCTGAATCACAGACAAATATTTAATTTACAAAAAGCACAAATCAAAAATATTTACAAATATACAATTTTTGCATTCAAAACATAAACATAGAGTTTACTACTGGAAAGTGTTACGAAGGAAGAGGTAAAGAGTGATTAAAGTATTTTTAACACGTTAGGCTAGCGAGTACTCTAAGTACTATTTTTGGAAATCCTCAAATGTGTATATAAAGAATAATTTTTTGTTTGGTCAATGAAAGAATCAAAAATTCTATTTACTTATTTCGTTCCATAAGGTTCTCTTTCAGATTTTAGTTGGTCGGCAACTTTTAGAAAAGATTCTTTCAGTTGGATATACAAATCCTGAATCGGGCCAGAGTTGATAATATCAGCAAATCCTTTTAACAACTAACTACTCTCTTCCCAAAACCTGTTTTTATAGGGCTAACACCTAATCTGCATATTTCTCGAATTCTCTAAATTTTTCTTGAACATACTAGGATCTTCCAAATGTTCTATTTCTAATTTCCTTATTTTTACGACTACTTCATGTGTTAAAACTTTTTTGTAATAACAAGTAGGACTCAATAGAATCCCTTACTATAAATTTTAATCCTTTTTAGACATTATTAATATTATTTTTTCTATATAAATGCATCCTTGTAACAAACGTCGATTGCCATCTTCTATCCTCTTGAATTTTATCAATCTTTAATCCTTTCTTCGACAGTCCCATTACACCTTGCTTGAATTGTAATGATAAAAAAAAAATACTGTGTGAGTGCACCACTTGGTTCAGTGAAATTAAGTAGTTGGCTTGTTTTGTAACTAAGTTCCCCTCAGAGGGAAAAAGTTCTCTTGTTGCTGCAATATTTCAGAACAAAAGTGAAAGTGTATTGTTCTGGTGCTCTCCTATGAGGAATGGACTCTTCCTTTTGTTATATATAATTATTTGGATCTCATCTTCGTCGCCAAATTGTTGTGGATTGAATTGCTCTACTAGATATGGTGATTTTTCTAAGTGTAGCTTAGGTGTGGCACAAGGCCAAATGTATAAGGCGACCCAGTGAGGATCAAACCTACTGTCGTGATTCAGTCATAATTCTTCTAGCAAGACAAGCTTCTTGGCAGCTCAGATACAGTGACTTTCTCATTGACGCAATGTGGCTTCCCTGTGTCTCTTCTACAAATACTTTCATGGCTTCTGCTCTGATGAACTTAGCTCACTGGTGGCCCCTATATATGAATTTACTTGAGCTACAAGATTAGCAACTAGGTCCCATCCTTTTACTAAACCAATAAAATGTAAATGCAAATTCTACTCCAGCAGCTTCTTTTCTCGCACTTCCCGCCTGTGGAATTCCCTTCCGTTTACTTGCTTTCCCGACAGCTACAATCTCCAAGAATTTAAATGTAAAGTCAATAGTCATCTCCTATCTCACTAACCTGCATCCTCTCTCTCATGTTTCTTTCTCCATCTACTCCACTCTTATCAGTATTCTCATCCTTCGCTTACCCACTTTTTGACACCCTCTATAACCTGTCACTCATTCTCATAACTTTTCTTCTATGTAACCGTCTGCAAAACAGTGGCAGTAAAATGCCTTGCTTGGGGCGATATGATTATGAAAATGAAAAATAAAAAGGACAAGTCTGCTAACTTTTATGCCATATTGAAGTGCCTTACCATATTGAAGTGCCTTACCATATTGAAGTGCCTTACCATATTGAAGTGCCTTACTCTGCTAGATAGTAACTTGGTAACCGTTTTTTAAAATTATGATTAGAACTTTTCATAACCTTGTAAATCACATTAACTTTCAGTTAGGGAAAAATTAGCTTTGACAAAGCAAAATTAATTTTAAAAGCTTAAAAGAAAAGATTGGGGCACTTTGATATGGTATAATGGTTAGCAAGCTTGTCTTGCTCTCTGAATTACAACTAAGTAATGAGTTTGATCCACACTGGGTGCCCCATACTGTGCTTAATAAATCACCATAAAAAGATGATTGACTTTCTTGAAATCTTTGTTTAAAAACATTGGTTATATTTATTTATTTTTTTGGGGTCAGTGCTGAGAAAAGTTTTATCCAACTGCTACTCGGGCTAAAATCTAATTTTGCTATATCTTGATATACTGAATAAAGCTTATTTTGAGAAGACAGGAGAATATTTTTAAAAAAATCCCTTTAGGGTCTTTTATATTTGATTGGGGATGAGTTACTTTTGATAGTACACTTTTTAAGAAAAAATTTATTTTGATCTGTCAAATCAGATTTTAACTTCTGCAGATTTGACATTGCAGTTCTGTGACTTATCTGTGAATAATGGAAATTCCTGGTATATTTCTGGCTGGAGACTAGTGCAGCATCACTTTCTTCTTTTGTTTTATTTTACTGGGCGGACATGTGCAACATTACCTCCACCTGTAAATATGTTGATTATCATGTTTTTTTTGTTTTTTTTTCAGTGCAATCTCATTGATTTCAGACCTTAAACTTTCTGATTATAAAAAAAAAAATTTGGAAAAATTCTTAATTTAAGATTTTTAGGGGGTGCTCAGTTTCCCATACAACCTTTATAGTAAATCAGTCCTCCATTTTGGAAACTCTCATGTTGGAGGTTGCTTTGATGTCACTGAGACCATGTATAGAAAAGCTTACAATTTGAAGATCGACAAACCCATCGAAAATTTTTAATTATCTCTACTTCATATCAATGAAAAATAACTTATTTAAAACAACAAAAAAAAAAAATTGGGGACAGAGTTTCTTTAAAATAATTCCTGTTGTAAAAAAAATTTTAATGAAAAATATGACATGTAAAACATTAAAAAAAATTTTGACGGAAAATCTTTAAAATAATTCCTATTCTAAAACAATTTTAAATAAAAAAAACATATTTCTGGAATGGTATTTTTCATTATTTTCCTACAAGTTTTTTTTTGGGGTGGGGGGGAAGGACAACAACTTGAAGCAAGTGTTTCTAAAATGGAGGATCGATTTACTATAACGTTGTATGAGAAACTGAGCACCTCCTAAAAATCTTTAAATTTTGAATTTTTTCCAATTTTTTTTTTTTAATCAAAAACTTTATGTGCTAATCGATAAGAATATACAGAAAAAAAAATGATAATCAACAAATTTACAGGTTGTGGTAATGTCGTACAGGTCTGTCTTTTACTGTTTTAGTGATAAGCCTATGTCAAGATAAGTGACAACAAAAGAAAATGTGGGTTTCCTAAGGTAGGGGTTGGCAACCTTTTGGAGAGCATGGACCAGGCAGCTATACAGTGTCTCGGAGGGAAAATGATGACTGCTTTATTACATGCTTTCTCTGCCCTGCAACTTTGTCATTTTGTGCCTTTCCAGTGAAATCGTTCTAATGATTATGATGAGTTTTATATCAATGTTTAATATTTTAAACTTTCTTCATAGCAATGGTTTCTTGATAAATTAAGCAAACACATTTTCTGAAGTGCTTAATGTAAAAATAGTGAAGAGTTCAGCCTTCTTCGTTAAAATTTTGGCTCCAAATTTACTTTTTTCTTAATTTCCATAGATTTGTTTTTGTTCACACAAACTTGCATCCTCTCTCTCATGCTCCTTTCTCCACTCTCATCAGTATCCTCATCCTTCTCTTACCCACTTCCTGGCAACCCCCTATAACCTGTCCCTCTTTCTCATAACTTTCTTCCTATGTAACCCCCTGCAAAACAGTGGCAGTAAAATGCCTTGCTTGGGGCGATATGATTATAAAAATAAAACACACACAAAAAAAAGATTTCTGGAAAAGAAAGAAAAAAGAGTGTACGGTAATTGAGTTACAGTTGATTTGATGGGTCAGACAAAAATCCTTGATGGGCTGGATGTGGCAACCCCTGCTCTAAAGGATTTACTCAGGATACCATTTTCTGTTGTACCTTTTAAGACTGTTTACCTCCTTTGAGCACAAACTTTTTTGTCAACCCCAACCCTGCCATCAAATTAAATTTCAAATTTTATACTGAATTTATCTTTCATAGCAAGACAATACTTATATATAAGTGCAAAAATAATTTTAATATTGTTTTCATTTCTGTTATAAATGCCAATGATAAAATGCTAAAATATAACTTTTATTTGATTGCTTATCTCAATGTTTTCAATGCAATGGCTGACTTTGGGGCTTACTGGCTAAGGCCCTTACTTTAGGTTCATTTGACAGCTTATCTCAATGTTTTCAGTGTGATGGTTCACTTTGGTGCTTACTGACTAATCCTCTTACTGTAGGTTCATTTGTTGGCTTATCTCAATGTTTTCAATGCAATGGCTGACTTTGGTGCTTACTGGCTAAGGCCCTTACTTTAGGTTCATTTAATAGCTTATCTCAATGTTTTCAGTGTGATGGTTCACTTTGGTGCTTACTAACTAATCCTCTTACTGTAGGTTCATTTGTTAGTTTATCTCAATGTTTGACTTTGGTACTTATTGGCTAAGGCTCTTACTCTAGGTTTCCTGCTGCTTAGAAGTAATTGTAGATCTACTCATTTTATAATTCGCAGATTGTTTAGTAAGAAAATGTTTACTTTGTTGAAACCAGATTCAGCCATCTTGGAAACCAGAAAAACAATGAAGAACAGTTTGATAGCTTCCCACAGCTTTAGATCTCTTTCAGAAATTTCCTTTTGTGTTTTCATAATTGATAATTTTATTTTTATTTGTCCATTTTGACAACTTGACAAGTTTGTAAACTGTGCTGAAAAAAAGAGACCCACCTCGAAGCATCTTTGATGTTTGTAATCCAGTTACCGAGAGATAAGAAAGGAGAGACTGAGTAAAACAGTTCAAAATGGCCACGTTACAAGTTTATACATTGAGATTCTCGTCTTGTCTTTTTCGTTCCCCAGTGTGTTCGGGATTGTGAAGGTGAAGGAGCGTGAACGTAAGAGGATAAGAGAAAGACTGGAAGTGGAAGACAAAGAGCGAACGATACGACGATCATTTGACAAGAAAGACTATTCATCTAAAGCCGCATAAACAAAACTTCTGGATGTCATGTAGTTATCTTCCTTTAACTTAACTAAGTTATTTATTCACTACTGTTGTGGAACGAGAATGATATACACCCCGTGATCGAAATAAAGGGTTCAGTTCGAAATTCTCAGTACCTAAAGAAGGCTGGATTGTACAGTGGCTGAAACATTGTGGATATGACAATAAAGATGAGGATAACAGTCCAAACAATGTAAATAATACTATGAAGATTTTCTTTATATTTCCATTGTTATATATTTTATTGTTTCAGTCATCTTGTTGATCCTGAAATCATTTAAAGGTGATTGCATTTCTATTAGAATCCAACAAACTCCCACTACTATGGGTTCATCTTCACCCATGTTGATCTTATCACAGACTAGCAGTATAGCCCGGCATTGCTCACGTGTAAGGAAAGCTTTAAAACTAATCCATGGTCCTGGAACTCAGACTCTTTGAATTTTGGCATGAAAGACTAAAAAGAAATAGTTGTTTCCAGTTAAAGCGAAACCATAGACTGAAAGAAAAATGAATGGATGTAAGTCAAATTTTGATTTCCTGGTATTGATATCAAATAAGTTTTTTTCATTGTAAACTGAATTTTGAAGGTTAAATAAGTCCTCTGAGTAAATGGTATCATGGCTGAGACTAAGAACTACAATTATACCTACTTAGAGCCAAACCTGAAGCAAAAACTAAAATAAAAGGGCTGAAAAAAAATACAGATATACAGGCAGATACAGACACATACACAAACATCTTGCCTTATATATATATATATATATATCGATTTTCTGCACTTTTGTAAGAACTGCAACCTTGAAACTTCTAAATATCGTTTCTTATGTCTTTGTCTATGAGTGTATCAAATTTGATTAAAATCAGACCACTCCTTCTATAACATGATTTTTTTTGATTATCGATTTTTGATATTTATCGGGGGTACCTTGACACAAAACCTAGCTAAGAACACTCGCTTATAGTACAACTATGTAAATTTTCCAGAAAATCGGTTCAGCCGTTTTGGAGTCTATAGGTAACAGACACACACACACACACACACACACACACACACACACACACACACACAGAGTTTCATTTATAAGTAAGTTTAAATAGATTTTGAAATTGCATGTCCTTCCATGTTTTTACGTATTATTGTTTTCTCTCCTCTGTCATAGAAAATGTCTTTGATTATTCATTCCATGTTTAGAGTATCTTTTTTTCTATTATTATGAATGTCCATTTTTTAGATTTTATGCAGACTGTCAAGGAGCACGTCTTTTCTCTTGTTATTTCTTTTGTAATTTCAAGCATGTCGACTATATCTGTGTTCTGCAGTGTTTTTATATCTGTCCACTTTTTGTTGAACAATTCATCTTTTACCTGCTTAGATTTCTGTTTAAAGTTTCTTCTTAAAATCTTGTATGTTGTGTCATTCCTTAATATTG